>JAUJYV010002202.1:0-13444 GCA_033995625.1 Ophyiulus pilosus
TTCCTGCCGTTAACGTTAAAGTTAACGTTAAGGCGTTGGCTAGCTCAAACTCTCTATTGGCCAAGCATGCTTGTTATCTTCCTCAAATTATATAATAGGGTGCATTTTGGGGGCTGGAACGGATTAATGACATTTCAATTAATTTCAATGGGGTAAATTGCTTTGTGATACGAGCAAATTGACATACGAGCAAGGTTACGGAACGAATTAAACTCGTATCTCGAGGTATCACTGTATTTGTAATCTGCCCCCTCACCTTGACGTGGTGAGGGGGCTTGTGCACCTCATCGACCCTGAGGGCATTCTGCCAGTATTTTGGCAGCCAGGTCTCAGGCGAGGGGTTAGACTAACAGTGGCCCATTAAACCCAGATACACATGTCACCTGTTCTGGTAATACACAAGTATCCTTGCAGACTTGACTGTCTATACTGCATCCTTGGTTGTTTGTACAGTGTTGGAACTTGGGCAATCCCAATCCTTATTAGCCCCCTGGGGAAGGCTACCCCGGGCAGCAAAAGACCAGACTGTGATAGATACTGGTGATAAGTCCTGACTATCAGGCCATTAATATCAGGGCACCAGGGATCACAGTTGTTGTTGGGAGGGGTATTTACCCCTATTGGTCAGTGTGTGCCCGCCCTGAGGGCAGCATCCCTGCCCCAATAGGCTACTGGCCGGTCCACACCCAGTTTCCGGCTGGAGCTGGTTTGGATAGTACAGGGAAACCTGTCTGAAAGTGGGGTGTAAAATTGTAGCTTGCTGCAATCAAATATACAAAACCGAGTGGGGTCCTTGGAAAATGGCCCCGCCACGGGCCCTCTTCGATGCCGTCACCCAAATTTCTCCTCGTAAAGAGAAATGACGGCGAATCTTTTGCAATGGTGTCCCCCATTGCTATTTAGAAGGACATCTCTAGCTTCCTTGGCACCGGAGACCTTGGTATCAGCAAGCTAAGAGATGGCACCCTACTCATGGAAACACCTTCACCGTCTCAAGTTCCAAATTACTTAATATCATGTTTGTTGCCACTCATCCAATTACTGCAGAGGCTCACAAGTCTCTAAATAGAACCAGAGTAGTTGTCCGCTCCCATGACTTACTCCATTCCATCTTAGAGGAGCTTGCCGACTTCCTCTCTGCTCAACATGTGTCTGGGGTAAAACATACCCCATGGGGTAAAAAGCGTAGTCGAGTACTATTTTCATGTTAAAGTTACCGAAAAATGTCAAAGTAGGTTTCCTCAACCTTCCGGTAAGGCCTTTTATACCAAACCTTAACAGGTGCTTTGGTTGTCAGAGATTTACCATACCAAGCTGGTGTGCAAATCACAGGCCCTTTGTGACCAATGTGGCAAACCTGCCCATGAGGCTGATTGTCAAAGCGAGCCGGCATGTGTCAACTGTAAAGGGGCACATGTCGTGTGGTCCCGTGATTGCCCCAGATACTTGGAGGAAAAGAACATTATGGAGCTAAAAGTTAAGGAGAATATCTCCCTCCGAGAAGACCGTAAAAGGTTCAAAGCCTCCAAACCACCCAGCTTTAATAAATCGTTTGCACATGTGGTCTCTGCCACACCTGTCCACCGTAAACGCTCTGCGCAGCACTCCATTGCTGTGAAAACCAAACCAAATCCTCCGTCTGTATCCCAAGACACACACAGTGTCTGCATGCTATGCTCGAGGCAGTTGGGAGCCATATTGCCCTCTAGTGACCCCACCATGGGAACTCGACCCACTCTCTCGCTCGCCCAATAGACCTGCTCCTCTACCCCACCACCGATGAGCCACTCCCAACCCCATATAACCAACCATCCTCCTCCCTCCCCCTGCACCCCTCATGCTATCCCTCCCCAACCATCACAATCGGTGCCTTACCCCTCCATCCCCCAAATGGAGGAACACCATTGCCCCCATGTGCAGCCCCTAGCCCACCTGCCACTGATAGCTGGCAGGTAATACAGAGTCGGAAGGCAAAACCTGCCTCCCACTCTGCCAGCATGTCCCCTGCAGGCATTCGCAGTGTTGCCCGTGACGCTTCCTCTGGATCCATGCTCAACATAGAGCCGATGGATGCCGAGGCATCTGATCTGCATGCTAACGCTGGAAACCCCCAAAAAACGAAACCAATGGTAAAGCATCGGGATGAGGACAATCCTGGTGCTGGCAGACGCTCTGTCAAATAGCTTGTCTGATTCTCTGTGATCCCAATGGCTAACATTCAGTGGAACTGTTGTGGTGTGTGTGTGGCAACTCTCCAGAACAGCACGACTTAATAACCCAACACCAACCTGCTTGTGTGGCTCTCCAAGAGACCTTTCTCTCGGAGAGCACTCCCTATTCGCTACGTGGTTTTACTTTTCCATCGTAAGGATAGAGCTGGTGCCAATGTTCACGGTGGGGTTGCGCTACTTGTGTGCACCGTCCTCCCTTCATACCCCTTAGCGCTCTCCACCCCGCTGGAGGCTGTGGCTGTTCTGATTGCCCTTCCACATGCGGTCACAGTATGCTCGATCTGTTCCGGATTCTTTTCCAATTCTGCTAACCATCTTTTTGCGCCTTGTAGCCCAGCTGCCAAAACCGTATCTTTGGCTAGGGGACTTTAATGCCGACAATCCCCTGTGGGGGAGCCAACGTCGTGGCTCATGGGGAGCAGTCATGGAAGCTGTCCTTGCTACCTCAGACCTAGCTCTCCTTAACGATGGCCACCCCACATACTTCAACACAGCCTCGCGGTCCTTCTTGAACATTGACATGTCTTTCTGCTCTGTATCCCTTCTTCCTCTACTGTCATGGCACCCCGACCAACACCTCCATGGCAGTGACCAGTTCCCCCATCCATATCACTTGGACACCTCCAAGTCAAACTCTCCTTCGTTCTCAGCGGTGGATCACATCCAGAGCTGACTGGCTTGCATTTGCAAGCCTTTGTTCAACATCCATCCAGAATCTCGATCATCTGGACATAGATGGAGCTGTTGAACAATTCACTGCTGGTGTCGTTGAAGCCGCCTCCCTAGCCATTCCCCGTACTTCCTCTAAACCATCTCAGTACCCCAAACCTTGGTGGAACCAAGAATGCGGAAACATCGATCTGCCACAAATCTAACCACCTTTAACTGAGTGCAGGCACATGCTCGACGTGTCCGTCGACGGAGCCAATTAGTCTTGGCGAACTTTCCTTTCATCCCTAACCTTCCACACTCTGCCCAGAGTGCTATTGGAGAGAGTACATAAGGTGCGGGGATCATAGCATCCCCTGCCCTCCACATTTTGCAAAAGGGCGATAGAGAGATTTCCCAAATTGCAGACATTTGCAATAATACCTTTGGAGAATCCTTCTCATACTGCTTGCTCCAAGAGGAACGTTTCTCTGAACGTCATCCCTCTGCCTATAATGGGCATTTCACAATAACTGAACCCCTCCATGCTCTGTCCCGCTGCTTGGATACTTCAACTGGTCCCGACAACATCCTCCTCTCCATATATAACCGTACCTGGGTGGAAGGAGTCTTCCCAACACCCTGGCAATACGCATATGTGGTGCCCTTTCCCAAACCAAGCAAGGACCCCTCAGATCCTTTAAATTACAGGCCAATCGCACAGACTAGCTGCCTGTGTAATGTTATGGAGAGAATGATCAATGACAGACTCATGTTTATACTCGAGTCACAGTCCCCTCTCTCCCCCTTTCAGTTTGGCTTCCGAAGGGGCAGGTCCACCAGTCCCTCTACTCAGACTTGAAACATGCATACGGGAGGCTTTTGTTCTGCGACAGCATGCAATATACGTTCTTCGATCTTGAAAAAGCATATGACACCACATGGCGCTACAGAATCTTACGTGACTTGCACCACTTAAAAATCCGCGGGCGCCTTCAATGCTAGCAAAATGCACCTTCCAAGTTTGCCTTGGCTCGGCCCTCTGACACGTTTGTACAGGAATACCGAGTACCCCAGGGCTCTGTATTGAGCTGCACACTGTTCATTATAAAAATCAACATCATAAATGTACTCTCCCGCTCTATAGTAGGTGGGCTTAACGTTGATGGTCTGCACATTCTGGGTCAGTCCAGCCGCCTGGCTCATCTGCAGCATCAACTGCAAATAGCAGTGAACAAGGTCAGCTCATGGGCAGACTCCAATGGGTTCCGTTTTTCTGGCACGAAGACCATGGGAGTACACTTCTGCAGATTGCATGGCCTCTTCCCTCCTAAGATTCCACTGAACGGTAACCTAATCCCTTTCCAGCCCTTGGTGAAATTCTTGGGCATCTATCTCGATGCTAACCTGTCCTTTCAACCCCATATCTGGCACTGAAAAACCACAGATATTAAAGACCTGAATTTACTGAAGGTGCTATCTTCCTCTTTTTGAGGAACCAACCGTATAGTCCTCATGTAAGTATACAAGGCCACCATTTGTGCCAATTTGGACTATGGGTACATTGTATACAATTCTGCTCCTCCTTCACATCTGAAAGGTCTGGACTGAGTCCACCATCAGGCACTTTGAATCTGCACTGGAGCTTTCCGCACTTCGCCAGTGCCTAGTCTGCATGCTATAGCTTAAAAACCTTCCCTTGCCCTGCGCCGAGCCTTGCTCACGGCTATGCACTGTATGCAGTTATCCGCTTACCCAGCGCACCATAACTGTCAACTGGTCTTCCACCTCCCCCATGTGCAACTCTTTGCAATCCGCCCCTCCATTACACAACCCATTGGGCTCCGCTTCCATGCCCTCCTCCAAAATCTCTATCTGAGAAGCTTAAATGTTTCCCCCTGCACCCTCTGGCCAGTTCCACCGTGGAACCTCTACCAGCCTACTGTAGTCTCCCATGGCCCCAACCTCAAAAATACAGTTCCCCCTTAATGGTTGCATTGACCTCCACAAACAGCAATATGGATCATCAGTTCCCTTCTACACTGATGGATCAAAGCGCAATGACTGTTGGCGCTGGTCTCATACCATGGAAACTACCATTTCCTATCACCTGCCACCGGCATTAAAAGTGTTTTCCGCAGAACTATATGCCATAGTCCAAGCACTCACTCTAATCCAAGATGGAATGCTTGAGACGGCAACCATCTATAGCGACTCTCGTAGCTCCCTAAACAGTTTGGCTTATCCTGCTGTCTCCCAGATTCTGCAGCCAACGCTGAACGCACACTTCCCATTCTCCAAATACCCATTCCTGTATCTGATCTCCCTGCTCCGATTCTAGCCGCTATCCGCTCCATCTGGCAACGGCAATGGGATGCACTACTCCTCAATAAGCACCGTCCCCTTAACCCCACCTTACATCGATCCCATCATCCGTTCCCTCTCTCGGAGGGATGACGTCATATATACTTGCCTGAGTGTGGAACACTCCCGTCTTAACCATAGCTACCTCCTAACAGGAACCCCCAGCCTATGTGCACTACTTGTGCCACACCGTTAACCATTGCACAAATATTAAATGACTGCAGGCACTACGCTGCTCTGTGACACATTACCCTCCACACCTTCAATAATCTAGTGCTGCCATTCCTCCATTCTAAGAGAGAGCTGGTCCATCCCATTTTCAAATGTCCTCCATTATTTGTCCCTTTGCCGTCTCCTGTCTGCACTCTAATTCTGTGTTCTACCCTACCCTGTCACCTGTTCATCCCTTCCAAATATTTTCTATGGTCCTGTGAAAATTAGGCTGGGTCCTCAGTAAGGGCTAACTTAAGGCGTTCTTCGGAACTGGGGTCCAGTCAGTCTATCATCCTTTCTGTCACTTGAACTTAAGACAGTTGGCCCTGTAGACCCTCTACATGACCAAGTTGCAACCAGTTGGGCCCTTTATAGTCTGTCGCATTTGGGTCCTTAAACCCCAACCAACAACAACAAAACAACATTTGTAATCGGGCAGTGGGATGTGCATGTAATACTAAGAGAAGATGAAACAAGCTATAAAAACCCACGTCGAAATAGGCTCACCCATATGGAAAAGTAATACCTTGAGGTGGTCAATCTTTATAATGGTCTGCTTGGTCTAGCATCTTAGTAGGGGCGTAAGGAAGAAGTTAGAAGATCGGTAGATATTCACACACCTATGTTCGACTTTCTTAAGGTCGAAGATATGGCTGGCAGAAGGTACATGAGGGACAGAAGTTCCTAGGAGAGAGTGGACCTAGGCTAGTAGAATTAAAACGCTTCATCTGGGCACGTCCCTGAAAGTTGGTTGCAATAAAATAACGATGTTTCCAGTTTCAATTAATTTTGTTTCTTTATTCATGGGTAAAAACACTTTACAAACCAAAGGACTATTTTAAATGCAAGCTGCTCACATAGCAAGTCCCTTTTCTCGTCTCTTGTCCAGACCGTGGTTAGATACTGTGTTACCCACTTCCCCTTTTAGAATCAAGAAAGGGCACCTCCTGTAGAAGTGGTCCTTGCAACATTACTTTTTTGGGATCTAGGGAATAAGGGGTAGCGTAGTTCTTAGGTCCTGCCTTCTCTCCGGAAGCGCTAGGGGTCCTTTTATTCCCTATTAGGAGGTGTAGAGGGGTTTACAGAGTGACTCAGAGCTGCTTAGCCATCAACCAGTGTTTATTCAATATTCATGGGCACAATGCAATGGTTGTAAGAACAAGGGACTTTTTAGTCCTTTACATAATCTGTGGCACAACACAATAAAAATCAACAAGGGGCCTCACAGCTAACTATGTTACTTAAGTCTAATGGAGGGCTTTCTAGCATCTTATTGCTGGAGGCAAAAGCTAGGGCTATTACAATTCATATTACCAAATGATGTCCTTTGTGGCACAAGGAAACCGCACTACCTTGTGGATGATTGCTGGCTCCTTTTGGGTCCTGGTCTTCTGTGTTGTGGCCTTCTTGGTTTCCTTCCTCCTCCGACTCTGGTTTTGCATTGAAAATGTTGGTCCTTTTATACCATTTTTAATTGGGAGAAGTCCCTTATGATGCATTCTGGATAATAGGAACCTCATTACTAATTCCTGTATATTAATTTATTTTTTGAATTTATAATGTGTTGAGTCATTTATGAGCTGTTACGTGTAGGGTGAGTTAGGTGATCATTCTTCCTTGTTTGGTAATTAAGTCCAAGCATGTTAGGTCTCCTTTTGGTGACCTGGAGGATCTAGGGCTTCTGGGCATTCTGCCAATGTGTCTTTTGTGCCCTTGTGACTTCAGGTTCACCCTGTACAATGTTTTTGCTTTCTTTTGCCACTAAGGGCGCTACTGTCACTGGTGTTGGAGTTTCGTCCCTGGTTGGTGTTACAAATCCTGGGGGGGTTAGGGGGCCAAATTTGTCACAAGCTTGCGCACAGGGCCCTATCCGCGCATCGCTCCCACGATAGGGCGACTCGACGGTCCCGCCAACTGACCAGGGTCAGTTGGTACCTACCAACAACCCTTCCTCCCCTACTGGTCCTCGTTTTTCCCGGGTGGACCATCCCGGGTTAAATTGTACCGGCCGCCATCTTGGTTCATCTCACTCGATTTTTGGTCACCATGAGAACCACACCACCACCCAAATCGTTGTTTGTTATTGTTTTCTTTTAGAATAAAGTGAGTTTCAATTTTAATTTAATTTACATCATGTTTCTCGCTTGGACATGGTTTTGGTCCTGGGTCAAATCCCACTAAAACCCAACAGTTGGGACCCCTGGGGTTTGTCCTTTCAACCCACAATTAATCTTATTCAAAATAGTGGCCAAGATTTTAGCCTTGGACCGCCCTCGACTGTGGTCACTTTGGATTAGTTTCCAAAGTGACGCCGGACTGACCACTGTATGACGACATTTAATCGACACTGGTAAGTTTCTTTTTTTCTTCTTCTTTTTTTATTGTTTCATGGCCCCCTTTTTTGTAAACCTGCTTTCGCCCCCTCACAACTGAAATGGTGTTTTGCAGGCCCTTATATACAGGACCCAAAATACCACATGACAGAAAGTGATCAATTGTCAGTTATGATCCAAAGGAGGTTAAGTGCTTAATTGGAGTCATGTGACTCCAATTATGAAACTTTCCATGTACGTGGACGGAAATTGGCAATTAGTTATTTCCGGCCAAGTGGGTCGTGCTCCAGAAAGTGCTAGGAACGTGGCTTAGGTCGAACTTAGGCCAGCCACGTGAACCGAACTAGGCATAAGCAAGTTCTAAAATGAGCGTAATAGTTTTGGTATGCTTTAATTGGTTATGATGAATAAATATTTCCAATATATTGTCACAAAACAAAATATATTATATGTTTTGTATTACATATATTTTCACAGAATATATTCAAATATTCCCAATATACATTGTCATGAATATGTTTTTTTAATGTATAGAAGGTGAACAAAAAGCCTTTCTCTTTCCCAAATTACTTTTGACTGATGCAAATATGAAAATTCAATGAGTACATGTCTATAGGAAGTCAAGGGTGCTCGATCCAATGGTGCAAAAACATTTGACCTTCGACTATGTTTTCAAGGTCATTCACACAGGAAGTACATCATGAAAGCAAAATAGACATATGGTCCCAATTTGAAAGTTGTAGAGCACATCGATATTAGTATAAATGCATTGGTTCCCAACATAAATTTCCCAACAAAACGTAACAAATCATGTAACTAATTGCTTTACACTAAAAGAAATTTATTTTAAACAAAAAATCACATTTGAATGAAATTCCTATTCATTTTCGCAACTTGCTCTTTAAAACTAGAACATTTGACTGCATTGACTAGCTTGGTCAACTTTTATCGTAACGAAAAAGTAGCAATTGATTTATTGCTCATAAATCACAAATGCTCACTAATAGCTCATGATTTAGTGCCCCCTCCTATTGCATTTCAAAAAGTGACCAAAATGAAAGTATTAAATTCAAAATCATTACCAATCAGCTGGATGGGTTGATTTTGACCCTTTCAGAAAATCATAATACAGATTGCAATATGGTAATGGCTGTAATTATGCTTGGTGATACTTAATAAAAGATACTACTAATCAAATATCTTCAAAGCAAATGTTCAAAGTCACTTCCTTGTTCTCCAATGCACATTTGTGCTCGATACTGCACAGAACATTCTACCTGTCTAATGGTATTTTCTGATATGTTGATCTGACGATGGGGATTCATTTGCTCATACAATCTAACTGCAGCAGCAACATTAGCATTGCTCCAGCCATACAAAACCACCATGTCTACCATCTCATTCACATGATATTCAGTCAATTTTGAATTGTATTTTAATGAATAATTTGCATAACATTTGGACTGAACATAAATTGAAAATATCACTAATTACCATTTCCTTAAGCAATTCGTGTTGGAAGCAACAGAATTAATGTCGACATGCTCTACAACTTTCAAATTGGGACCAAATAGTCTGTTTTGCTTTCCATCAGCTTTAACGTGAATTACCTTGAAAAGATGGTCGAAGGTCAGATGTTTTTGCACCTTTGGATAGAGCACCCTTAACTTCCAAAAGACATGTACTCACAAAATGTTCGTATCTGCTTCGGTATAAACGTTATTTAGGAAAGATACTTTTTGTTCACCCTGTATACTGAACATCGGCCAATTTATGTAATTTTCCAATTATTTTATACATATGGGGTGAAAATGGTATTGGGAAAGGGGATTTAAGGACGGTTGTTCCTATCTTCAGTCTTAAAAGTGGATTCATCTGTGGCGACCCTTGCACCACTTGGCCTTCATAGGCCTCACTGTCATGTGGCGGCCCCTTATGTGCACAACTGCAGGCTTCCCAGCACTGCAGCTGCCCTTTTGTCGTAGGGTCCCAATCCAAGGATAGATGACGTGGAGGTCTCCCTCCATTGGTGGGGATCCAAGACGCTTGACAAGGACCCTCATGAGCTCCCTTGCTGCTGGTATTTGGTCTTCTTGCAAGTACCAGCAGCCAGGACAGACGTCTCCCTCACAAACTCTCTCAACAACAGCCCAAGCATTTCACGTGATAATCTAAGCACATTTCTACTGGTGGTTTATTTAAACTGTATAGATTTAGATATTTATCTCATAGACTTCAGTAAAGTATTGTAACTCTGTGCAATTGGCTTTACAATAAAATTCAGGAGTTCTTCAGCTCTACTTTTTCTTTCTTCTCTTGTATTTAGGTTTAGGTAATGAATTTATTCATACCAAATATTAGTGTACTATAAAACAACTTATTCAAAACATGAATAAGAATTTACAAGAACATTCGTGTTCACAAGAGTCTGGACTCGACTGGCGAACACGGGTCATGACTCCCCTTATATAAGCCAGGGACCAACTTTAGGTAACCATGAGGTTTTAATTAACTAAGGTAACTCTGAAAGATTCATTTTGAATATTAAATGTTTGTGGCCATTCGTGTTATCTGATATAGGTGTGGTCCAAACTGTTAAATTTCACTGGTTACTTAATTGGAAAAATAAACATTTACCTGATAATTCCCAGTTTTCCAGGTTTTCCAGAGCAAGGAACATTTGATTAGTGTCATTTTCATTGATTTCAGTAAGGTGTCTGGGTTTTTTCACATAAGTACAGAGTACCATTCTAAACTAAAAACATTTCAAACTGCCTTAGCGGCTGTGGCTGTGGCAGAACTTGAATTGATAATGTTTAACTTGCATTGTGTAAAATGTTTTAGTTATTGAGGGCCGTATTGAAAATCAATTAAAACAACATATATGTTGGGGGAGGTAAGAGGGAAAATGGCATATACAGTGGTACCCTCGTAATTGCAAAGCAGCCCGGCAAGCTGAAAATGTGCAATTAACCAGTTTATGCAACTATCATGCAAAAGTCTTTCGGTTTTGACAAATTTCAGCAGATTATGCGACTGATATTTATCAAGTCGATCACATACTGTATACATATTGGTTTGTCCGTCTTAATGTGTCCCATTTGTTGTGAATTAGTTGCACTAGACAACACAGACTAAAATATCAACTGGGTTCAAGAACTTGCGCTTAAGGTTACTCTTACACTTAATTGTCTGGGGACCTTCTTCCCAGTGTTGGACTGGAAGGGTATGTCTGCCAAGGATCCATCGCGTGTGTATGTCACTGCAGGTGCGCATCGAGTGCCAATTGGCAATACAACTCATCATAGAATCTCTTTGATGTGCTGCAACAGTCTGTGCAGCATTTTCTCCCGGGTCTTCATGTTAAACTGCACCCACCAAAGCATCATTTCCCACATCAGGTTCTTATCCTGTACTGACATCCAGCCTGTGGTTAATGCTTGTTCCAACAACTAAATCAAGGGCAGCTCCATCAGCTCGATGCTGGAAATAGTAACTGTTGTGAAGAATGGTGGCCTGGAATGTTGTGAAGAACAGGAAAGCGTTGACAGCGTATGCTAGCTCAGCAAACTTCTGTTTTTGTACAAAACACCAGGTGCCTATGCAGTTTTTGCTGTTTATGTGTGGCCTCATGAACCAGAAGCAGGCAGGCACAAGTTGCTTTATACTCAACTGATGTGCAGCCACCACTAAAGACTTCACATTGTCCTTGGTGATTCTTTGCCCGACGCTGCTGATGAAGTTTGTGATGGCAGTCATGACATCAGCTGTTACTTCAGGAATTGCGATGTTGGTGCAGGTTTCAACCGACAGAAAATCTCTGAAATAGGATGAACAGTACATTGCAAAGTTGCTGGGACGACTAAAGGATCCAACGTCTTTGGTCGTCAGCATCGCATTTAAATCGAGTGTTAAGAACTTCAGTTTCCATTAATATGCTATTTTTGACCCCATAATGGAAATTTTGTTAATCCTGGGAAAAAATTATATATCATAAATCAGTGTGGTAATTGTTTTATTACTTAAAAGCAATGCATAAACAGCAGCATTCCAGTGTGATAGTGTGGTTGTGGGGAGATGGTTACAACAACAAATTTCTTTGCCTTTGTTTGGCCATTGAACATAAATGCGGCCGGGGAAAAAGGCCTAAATGCGAATTAACACTAACAGAAAAACTCGAGGATCCGCACTCTTATTTTTCTTATTTAATTCAAACACACCTCTGGGTACTATTTCCACTGTCTGACAGAGCAGGTGGCTCCCCAGTAAAAATTAATACACTAATGTGTATGCTAACTTGGGACACGATTAACAAGCAAAAGGAAAAACGTGCACACTTACCTTTGTCTTCCAATTTTGTCTTTTCCAGACTTCTGTGAATTCTGTAAATATACAGAATAAACAAACCACAGGCTTTATGCCCAAAAAAACGCAATAGGACTTTAGGTTCACAAAATACTGGATTAGCATGTGAGAGTGCCAATCCGTTGGCCCCCACATTTATTTTGTCAAAAATTCATGGGTTGTATTTTCGAAAAAACGATTTCTGAAAAACACACTCAACTAAAACAATACAGAAATGAAAGGTGACATTAAACACTTAATTTCAAAGAACTTGCATATCAGCAAATTCAGCCATTCCAAACTGCAAGATTCTAGCAATAATTCCCAACGAGGGAAGACACATTCACACTGTAGAATGGTCAAGGCAAGAGTGAGTAAGACAATGTGGGAGGAGGGGAACAGAAACCCAAACTTTCAAAAAAGTTTTATTCTTTTGGGTTCTTCCTGACAAGTTCTTCCAGGGACAGGAAGACCCCTAACGCCACCTGGCGCGAGCAAGGGGACATGTAGAACAATAAGTGAAAAGATGCCCATTGTACTTAGAGTGGGTCACCAAAGGATTAATACCTACTGTGGTTTGCTTGAGGGCAAAACGACGTCACACACATGAAAACTCTTATTAACATGTGTGTGGCACACCAGATACATGTTTGCCCTCCCCACAAGGCTCATGAGGTGATGGATCGAGACATGTTCAAAACGATAACAAATGTATGTAATAAAATAGCTTTTACACAAACATGCACAAACACTTGCCTACTTAGGCATAGCAAAAACACAACTGTCCTTTAAGTTTAAACTGCTGTAGGAGATTATTTCCGGTTCCCACTACCAGTCGGAAACCAGGACTTCCCAGATAACTACTTATACAAAAAAGTCGACTTTAACAAAAGTAATAAGTCATTTTTATACTTGAGCAATGAGATATCCTAAAATAAAAGATTCCCCAAATAGTACAGGAATACTTGAGTAAAATGTGATGGAAATATCCAGTAAATTGGATATACTTGATAGTTCCTTCAAATCTATCTTACATAAAGACACTTGGTGTATTAATTATCGAGAGGTGTTGACCAGCACAGGTGACAACCCTGGTGAAAATATGAGTATAAATCAGTACAAATTTCGGTACTTACGTATTATCCTAGACTACCTCAAAATGTATCATTACCGACTGCTCTCATCCCAACGAACCGATTTTACAGCCGTCCCATGTCCCGCGAATTACTGTGACCCTCAAAATGTATCATTACCGACTGCTCCCGTCCCAACTAACTGTTTTTACTGTTGTCCCTCATTCCTTGGATTACT
>JAUJYV010002203.1:0-13440 GCA_033995625.1 Ophyiulus pilosus
CCACATTGATAACTCACTGCACAACTTATCAATGTAAACAAGCCACTTGTTCAGTTTAAGGTGTTTTTATTTTTGTTAGGTGTTTAAAAATACCTAGTGGGGTTTAAAGACACAAGAGAGCTGTCTTAAAGCCTAAAGAGAGGTGGATTAAATGAAATGCACATTTATAACACCTTTAAAGATTTTTAAGCTGACAGATATCAAGGGTGGCACCACTAGTGGTAATCGCTTCTACGAGAGATGTCCCAAAAATAAGTTACACATGGCATTTATTCATGAACTGCTTATCCAATCGAAAAACGGAAATATACATTTTAAAGAGGGGCCTTTCTCTATTTTTCAACATATTCCCTTAGCCGATTGATGCACTTGTCCCACCGTGACACCAGTTTCTGTATACCATCGTTGTAAAAAGTGTTCAGTTGGGTATACAACCAATGACGAACTGTTTTAATGAGCTCATTGTCACTCCTGAAGGACTGTCCACCAAAATACAGCTTCATGGGCCAGAACAGGTAAAAATCACTTGACGCCAAGTGATTGTTAGCTGTGTTTTATACTGTGAAATTTCTTGAAAATAAAACTTATAAGTTTTATTTTCAAGAAATTTCACAGTATAAAGAAACTATAAAGAAAACGTCAAATTGTTTTAACCTAATGTTCGTTTTATTAAATCTTTCATTATAATGATATAATTTTTAAGAAGCTTCATAAAATCTTTAGAGGCGTTGTATTTGTGACAAGTCCAAACACCTTTTTTGGGGGTTTTACAACTGTTTGTATAGTGTCTTACAATGTCTTAGAATTCAATATTTTCAGCAAAGTTCTGGCAAAAATAATAGATCCAGTGAGGCCCCAGTGAGGCATTAGGGGCCTCACTTTTCCTGCACTGTAGTTTTGATGAACAAATTGTACAAATACATGTACCTCGACAATAAAATTATCTTTTGATAATGTTTACATAGGTATCTTAAGTTGTCTGGTTGTACTTTGCATGTATCTCACACAGTTAAAAAATATCCGTAAGTTTTACAGGAAAGTCTAGTAAAAGTAAAGTACATTTGGAACTGGGGACACTTTTCTTCTGGAGTCCCTTTCACTGGCCTTTGAAACTCAAACAGATAAACCAAAAACTGAAAAATACCATAATTAGTGGTACCTCCAGTTTTGCATCAATGCTGAAAACTTTGCATCAACGTGTAATTATGGGTATAATTACCACAATTTAGGTTTTTAAGCACATGCTTGTGTTTGTTTTGAAAACAAACTCCTGTGCAGAATAGCATATTGTTAAAATTTAACACTGTATTTAATCAAAAATTGCACATTGATGTGCATAAATACACTGTCAACGCACATTTTGAGTTTGCAGTGTAAAAATATGGAGCAATAGGGCGCCGCCATTTTGAAAAATACTAAAATGGAGTTCACCACTAATTGAGCAACTATTATTTAAATTGATTATAAAATCAGCAGAGAATTAATTAGAAATGCACCAGAAAAAATTATTCGCTTAAATTGTGTGATTTCAAATGGTGATAATATAATGATGATGACTGTACTAAAAGCATGATTATGCAGGACAATTACAAGTAATTGCAGGAGTACAGACAAAATAAATGACAATCGTCAACAAATATGAGAACCAATATTGATAAGCCAAGTAAATGAAATAACACATTTCAGTTGTTGCAGAGTCATGTCCTCATGTTCACCTCTCCGGTTAATATTATACTACAGCAATTAATATTACAGCGAAAACATGCACAATAATGCCTCTTCTATAAAGCTTTGACAAAAGGATGGGTGTCCCAGGAGAAAAGGTCAATATTCTAGACGGTCATTGAATGCAAAAACTTTGTAAGCAAAATATTTACCAGATAGATCCATACAGGGGACCCCTAAAATATTGCACGTGTCTGCAGTTAACCAGTTAATCGTGGCCATAGTACATGTGCTGACCCCATTTTTAAAATGGCTCCTAATTGGCTGGACCTACTTCAATGAAGCTTGGAGAAGTGTTATGAAAAGGTGGAGCACATGGTGTACTGCACAATTTAATTAAATAATAAATTTGCCTTTTTTACCTTTATGAAGAAATATGAAAGATATTGAACATGTGTTCAGTTATAATTAAATAACATAGGTCAGTAATGGGTCTCAGCCAATATGCAAATATTAAATTGTTGACAGTAGGCTACTATTTGTGGTCTATGAAAACAGGAGTTGAATAGGTGTATTGTGGTCATGTCATGAAGGTATCTCGACTTGTGGGTGTTGTTAAATTTGGTTATTGGTGGTATCTCTCTTACTTTCTGTGTGGCCCTTAAAAGGGCAGTTTTTAAACTGGCAGGAATGGTCCTGGTCCTCTGCACTGATCAGTTTTCTAATAGAGCAGGCAATGTTGATGGTCCAGTAGTGTTACTGTTCCTTTCACACTGCAGGTCTGGGGGGGGGAACTGACCGCAACTCTGGCTATTCTTATAGCTATAGTCAGCTTGGTTGGAGACATGCCAAAACCTTTTGGAATGTTAGTGTTTGTTGGAACGCTAACCACCCATGAAAAGTAGGGTCAACAAGGTTGGAGGTTTGGAGGTCTCCGGACCTCCAAGAAAAAGGTACTTTTAGCAAAGTTAAGTTTTGCTTTCTAATCAATTTATTTAAAGGTAAGTTACAGCTTAATAATCAAAACTAACATTTAGTGTTTTAATCTCTCAGTGGTGTTGGCAAGTCGAAGCAGAGGGAGACATCTCACCTTGTGGAGAGCTGGGGCCAAAAGAGAGAGAGAGCAAAGGGCTGCCAGATCACGAGTTCACTCTGACCATCGTGGGCAGCCAATCAGCCTTGACCACCTTTTGGCCAGGCTGCTGGACGTCATGATGTCCGGGGGCAGAGAGCCGCCACAGAAGCATTCCTGGTAATTGGAATGACCTCGGAAGTGGTAATTAGCATATATAGGAATGCTAATTCTCAACAGTGGACTTTGACAGAGCTGCTTGAATATAATGTGCATGTGCACCATATGTGGGCCAAATGCAGCTAACCAAACTGCCCAAGTGAAAAGTTCATTTGAGTACCCCTAATTTGTCTGGAAATTCGTTTATTATAGGACATGTTAATGTTTCTATGAACGTTTTTGGTCACAATTAATGACCGATACTATGACCGCCCAGAATATTGAACTTTCCTCGTGGGACACCAGAACACGTCGAAAATTCCAGTGCTTCCAGTGTGTTTTCCTATAACACATTATTATCACAACCATAAGTTAAATCCTAAATGTGCCACTACAAATTGTATTTCACCTACAATTTCGAGCATTGTTACGCGTAATTTTACAACTATTATGCTCAATTTCTGCATCTTCAAAAATGCACTAACACTCAGAAACTTGACTATTACTTACAAATATTCCAAAGAGGATGACAATGGAGCCAACACATCAGGATTCAATTCTTTTAGAAGGTTTCCCACTAGCCACCTATGAAATGCAAAATCGATCGATTGAGAAGAAAAATTTCCCAAAGTATTTCTAGGAAATGATTATTGGCTTCCAGTTATTGGTTTTGGACTATTTTTCAATCTTGCAGACATCTCCTATACAAGATTACCTTTCCTCTTATTTGTATTTGAACAAATTCAATAAGAACTTATTATTAAATAATAAAATATAGAGGAGAATGTCAGATTGTACAGGTACATTTAAATTTATTCCTAAAATCTAAATTTAAAATATAGTTGCTCTCATGCCAAAAGTTAACACTTCAGTATATATACTCACAGCTCAATCAATTGTGTTAAACCCTCAAAACATCCTAGATTCAAAATTTCGATTTGATTTTCATTTAGAAATCTGAAAAAAATCACGACAACATGAATACCCTTATTTAGAGATTAAAACTGCAAGTTTACATTCTAAACATACTTACAAAACTCTAAGATGAGATAGGCCTTTAAATGTAAAAGGTTCAATCCTGCTCATCATATTCCTTCTCAAATCTCTAAATTGTATTTATTTAAGACAATATGTAAACTCTAGTAAGCTATACTACCTATAGAAATGCAAATATCATGTACTTACAATGATCTCAATTTTTCAAAGTCATTGAATATTCCAGGGTTCAATTTTGTGATATCGTTTGCTGACAAATCCCTAAAGAAATTATTGATATTTATAGGTAAATTATGTCATCTCAATATTTTCAGCAGAAACGTTTAAATATTTGAAGTTATGATTTTTTTTTTACATTTTCCATTATTGCATAATAGAAAGTTTTTGCCAGCCACTGTTAACGATAACGACATTAGCAGTACTGTTTTTTTAGGAATGCGCATGTGCGACAAACGTGTTAATGGGATTATTTGTAAAGGGGAACAACAGCGTGAACGGTTCAGTTTCAGGGTGTAAAAAACAACATGGCGGCTGCAAATAAGCCCGCCAAAGTTATATTTTATTTAAGCGGGTTAAATCTAACGGCGCTCCTCATAAATAACGTCCTTTCAGGTTATTTATCACGTGACAGCTTTATGGAAACCTGTAGTAAAAATTGCCGGCTAAATTGCTTCTAACAAGGAATCTAAAGTTGTTTCTACGCATGCGTGAATGAAGTGTGTTTGTCGTTAACGTTAAGGTGTTAATTGGCTGGCACAAACTCTCTAATAAAACAACAAATATAACGAAAAAAATAGCATTTGTATGAAGGATTTTTATAATAGCTGTGGTCAATGAATGGAGTTCATTCTAACTCACATTTTCATTAAATTCTAACAAAATCTATGTTCAACTAGGTTGAAATCCATTTCGTGACCAAATCTATTGTTTCTCACTAAAATACAGTGAAACAGTTTACGACAAACACAAATGAACAACTTACATGGCGAGCAAATTTCTTTTCGTAGTTGATGGCAAACTTTTGTTGAATAAATATAATTCTTCCAAATGATTTTTTGTAAAAATTCTGCAAAATTATAGATCAATTAATAATTGTGCATGCATTTGAAAACCACATCGTCAAGATCGTGTCTATTTTAGTGGAAGGAAATATGGAAGGCATTAGTTCAAGGTTATTAAGCTAATCTTCATCTCTATATTATATCTCCACATTTCGTATACTTAGTTTTCAAAACTTATCTATGAAACGAGAGAAAATTGAGCATTATCGATTTTGCTCATATGTTATAAAAGCTAAAGCTTGTTACTAAGAAACTAAATAGGCACTTTTGTTAAAACAATTAGTAGAAAATATGTAAGCACTTTATAAATTAAATGCATTGCTTAGTTTTTTACACAAAGGAAACAAAACCACATCTGTATTGAAAACATTACAAGATGTTGCGATGTTGTCACAATTTGCAAACATGATATTAAGTAAGCAACATGATATTTCTTCAGGTAGTTCACATGTCAAGGTTATACGAGGGGGTGCTGAGAGGTTCCTGGCTTTACTCCCTTCCAATTGAGTTAGAAACAATACATCAACTGAATATGAAAGCTATTAAGCTTTCATATTCAGTTGATGTTTTGTTTAGGTAAGTTCCAAATCTTGTTATGTAAGTGTGTGAAAATCAGTTTTTTCCCATTCTTAC
Organism: Ophyiulus pilosus; assembly: GCA_033995625.1. NCBI lineage: Eukaryota > Metazoa > Arthropoda > Diplopoda > Julida > Julidae > Ophyiulus > Ophyiulus pilosus. Next base: position 5,587 of record JAUJYV010002203.1, read on the forward strand.
ATGTTTTGTTTTAGTGAGAATGCGACATGGAGGAGGCACGGGCAAGCTTCACGTCGTTGGAGTTATGGACCGTCATGAAGTTTTTGTTTCCGGACAGTACTACGCTAACCTTCTGGACCAATTGAAGGAGGAAATACAAAAAAAAACGCCGTGGAAAGTTGACCAAGGGAATCCTTCTTTTGCAGGACAAAATCACGTGCGCACACGTCCAACATTGTGGCTGCCAAACTGGACACCCTAGGTTTCCGATTGGTCCACCATCCACCCTACTCACCAGACCTGGCCCCTTCTGACTATTATCTGTTTCCCAACCTGAAGAGTCATCGTTTTAATGACCTTGCTGATGTCAAACATGCTGCTGAGAGCTGGTTTTGGGCACAGTCACAAGTTTTATTTACTCGGCCCAGAAAAGCTGCAGCAAAGATCTGAAAAGTGTCTCAGTCTCAGGGGGAGGATGTTGAATAAATGTATACTTTCATAATTTTCACTTTTTTATTTCTTGCCAAAGCCAGGAACTTCTCAGCACCCCCTCGTACAAGCGAAGTATGAAAAATGCGGCTAATTAACCATATAATGTCTGCTTTTTAGACTTTGCTAAACTGAATACTATGGCAACGCAAATCATGTAGAATTGTATGTTCTTGTATATATCGCTTTTAATCTACTGAAGAACCTATATAATATATAAAATGCATCTATTTTTGGTCGTACAAGTCGATATAGTTAGTCATACCTCGTATTAGGCGTTTCTTAAATGGTAAGTCAGACCATGTCTACATTTATGAGTTTTCAGATTGTAATTATTATTGCATCGTTATATTAGAGGAATCTTGTCAGATCTTATATGAAGTTAATCAATCGTTAATTACTTTGACTAGACAACACATAAACAATACATGAATGCAATGAATTTGTGTTGTATAGACAAGAATGCTGTGTGTTGCTATGTGACCAGATGGACCTTATGTGCTTTGGTGCACCAGAATTCCTTACTACTCCACTTTTTTTCTTAAATGTTATAGTTATGAAAATTCTGTTAATGCAGTTAAACAGAAACATTGGAGTCCCTTTTTTAAATTTATCCAAAATCAATCCAATTTAAGGACATTTTGTATGATGAACAAACAAAATTTCAGTATCGACATTCCTTTTCAGCTTTAATACAAGAAATTTCCTTCAAATTCATCCCAAAATGAAGGGACCTTTCCGTGACCTTCCTACACTTAAAGTGGAAGTCATTGAAGTCATTGGCATTAAGTGACAAAGCTAGGTTTGACAGCGGTTATTCCATCGGTCGGCCCTTCAAACAGAAGGCCTGGGTTCGATTCCCAGGCCAGTGCAAGTTTAAAAAATGCATGTCCAATAGAAAATTGGATGTCACATAAATTTGGAAGGGAATAGCATTTGGATAAGCATTTTTAAACGCTCAACATGCCCATGCAAATTCAATCCAAAATTGTCTGACTTACAAATCTTGAGTCCCCTGTCCCATCTCCGTCAAGATCCTCTTCATGGTCCCACCATCATGAGACAGCCGTTCCAACCGACTGCAGTTGACCACTCGCCCTCCAAAGTCCACTAATTTCTGCTTGGAACACACGCACTCTTTGGGGCAGGGCAACTCCTTGGCACCGTTGGGTCCCACCATTTTGCCACCCGACGTGACCATCAAACATCCGGTCATCACCAGCAGGATCAGGAGCGAAATTGGGGTGTCCACCTCACCCCAAACCATGTCTGGAAAGTGTGCGGTTAAAGTCAGGAGGAGATTGCACGGAGCATCACCGGTGATGATCCGGAGCACATGTTCATAAATGACGATCCATGGAGCAAATGACCTTGCTCGACGTTTTATTTGCGACCGCAGTAAGATGTGCTGATTACAGGTATAATAAGACGAACTAATGACCGTTCCCAATGTTTGAGGAGATTGAGCGACACGTTATGCGTTTTGCCTCCGTTCCTGGAACCCGTGCAATAAAGATGAAAGTGCGGATGCTGCATCGGGTGGCGCACGTGTTGAGTCCTCCTCGACCATTAGCAGTATCGTCATCCGTGCAACCACCTGTTAGAACTGAGCGCAACTCTGATGCAGCAATGTGATGCCCTTAGCTATCAGATGTAGTGCTGATGTTGGGTGTCTCCACTGGCGACCAAAAACATTGAAATGTCGAATTTTCTTTGATTTTCATTCTTAAAAGAGCATGATTTTGGGAATTTGCTCACTACTTTCTGAACGATTTTTGTTGGAAGCGTTTGATGTTTTATTGCACTTTTGCATTAAAGTGTGATTTTTCTGCTTCAGAAATAGAATTTTATAGCAGTAAAAGTGCAATTTTTCTAAGGTAAAAGTGCAATTTTTTTGCCTATAAATGGACGTCTATTTTACCTATAAATGGACGTCCATTTTGCCCATAAATAAACGTCTATTTTACCCATAATTAAACGTCCATTTTGCCCATAATTAAACGTCCATTTGGCCCATGAATGAACGTCCATTTTACCCATGGATAGACGTCCATTTTACCCATGGATAGACGTCCATTTTACCCATAAATTAACGTCCATTTTACCCATAAATGAACGTCTATTTTACCCATAATTAAACGTCCATTTTGCCCATAAATGAACGTCCATTTTACCCATGGATAGACGTCCATTTTACCCATAAATGAACGTCCATTTTACCAATGAATGGACGTCCATTTTACCCATAGATAGACGTCCATTTTACCCATGAATGGACGTCCATTTTACCCATAAATGAACGTCCATTTTGCCCATGAATGAACGTCCATTTTACCCATGGATAGACGTCTATTTTACCCATGAATGAACGTCCATTTTACCCATAAATGAACGTCTATTTTACCCATGGATAGACGTCCATGTTACCCATAAATGAACGTCTATTTTACCCATAAATGAACGTCTATTTTACCCATGAATGGACGTCCATTTTACCCATAGATAGACGTCCATTTTACTCATGAATGGACGTCCATTTTGCCCATTAATGAACGTCCATTTTACCCATAGATAGACGTCCATTTTGCCCATTAATGAACGTCCATTTTACCCATAGATAGACGTCCATTTTACCCATGAATGGACGTCCATTTTACTCATGAATGAACGTCTATTTTACCCATAATTAAACGTCCATTTTGCCCATAAATGAACGTCCATTTTACCCATAAATGAACGTCTATTTTACCCATAATTAAACGTCCATTGTGCCCATAAATGAACGTCCATTTTACCCATAAATGAACGTCTATTTTACCCATGGATAGACGTCCATTTTACCCATGAATGAACATACATTTTGTCCATAAATGGACGTCCATTTTACCCATGAATGGACGTCCATTTTACCCATAAATGAACGTCCACTTTACCCATAAATGAACGTCCATTTTGCCCATGAATGAACGTCCATTTTACCCATGAATGAACGTCCATTTTACCCATAAATGAATGTCCATTTTGCCAATGAATGGACTCCATTTTACCCATGAATGGACGTCCATTTTATCCATTAATGTTCGAACGTCCATTTTACCTAAAAATGGACGTAAAAATGTGCATAAAAACACTGCCAAAACACATTTTGAGTTTTCAGTGCTCTGTCCCAAAGTAGTCATATTCATTGTTTAGTCGACCATTAATTTAGAAGGATCTCAAAGAATCCAGTGTGTCTTTATACATAGAAATAGTTTAGTGCATATGATTCGAACTTTTACTGAACGTTTCCATGGATTCGCCAACAGCGTTTGAAATACTAATCGAATTCAAACAACCTTCGTATTTTCAAGCTCAACGCTACGATTTTGAAAAAATGCTTGATAAAATGTGTGCGTTTGCGTTTAGGGATGATTGAATTTTCAGACACTTTAGTCCAAAAAAAAATTGTATTTCTTCATTTTAAAATCTTTCGCATAGGGCACAGTGGACGCTACGCGGAATTGGTGGCTAACGAACCTATTGTGGATTTTACTTTGCCGAATTATGGAAATCAAAGTACCCAGAAATTTGAACTTTCTATGTTTATTTGTTTTCTCAATTGCGTTCCGGCTGGTCATTGGACAGAAATGAAACAAATTGTATTTTAGAATTGTGCTCGAAATGCAGTCCATGGAGTGTAGAATAACAGAAAATCAAAAATCCCTTGTTTAAAACGTTATTTGTGTGTCCAACATTTTGGCAAACATTGTTTTCAGGAAATTTCAAAATTTTCTTCTACATCATGATTCATATGATTTATGACATTTCAGAATGACCTTAATTAAGAGTTGTCGAAATTTATGTTATAAAGATGATACTAATCTTAATTAACACATTAAAATTATGGGTTGAGGCAAGATTTGTAATCTGGCACTAATAAAGTCTGCATTAAATGCAAATAGAAATGCAGAAATATTTTCGAAATATTGTTTCAAAAACGCATAATTTCGAGTAGAACAAATCATTTTCTGCAAAGTTTGGATCGCGAAATGGCATCTTTAATCAGTTCGTGCAACAAATTTGGTAAAATTATAATAATTGTGATTGGGGATTTCATATTTCCATGTGAGCGATTGACGTTTTCACACCCAGTTCATAGATATGTTCCAAATTGGAATGATTAAGAGAACTGTTATTGAAATAAGGCGATTTCAGCGTGAATTCAAGTCCGTATTCTCCAACCCTTCAAAATAACATGAGGGTACTAGACATTAGTGGCTAATGAAATAATTTACCAAAACATGTTGGATGCTAATGAATATGGATCAATGAACACGAAATCAATACACAACTTTTAGTCAGAGACGACAGGAAAAAACAGAAACCTTCACTGCAGTGCAGCAATGTGTTGCAGCGTAGCTACCATTAGGCATTTTCCTCAGTGCCACCGGTGAGGGTGCTGCTCCAGAAAATGTTGTTGTTGTTGTTGTTGTTGGTGTTGGTGTTGGTTGGGATTTAAGGGCCTGTTGAAAAATCCACAGATGCCATATGTTTAGGAGCTGTTGGAAGCAGTGTTTATTCATCAGGAGCACAAATGAGAGTGGCAAAGTCACATAAAATAAACTCGGTATTTATACTACCAAAAACATTTAAGGAATGTGAAATAAGACAACATACTTGATGTTGTAATGATAATTAACCAAGGTATGTGGAAACAGAATGTAGGAAGATTTCCACCCAAGGTTTGACCTTGGACAGAGGGCAGGCGTTTTCCCGCCAACAGGGCCCAAAGGCGACTAAGGCTAAAAAGGGTTGTAGGTTGATCCTGTAGATGGTCTACAGAGCCAACAGGGTTAAATTCAGGTGACAGAGAGGACGATAGACTGACTGGACCCCAGTTCCGAAGAACGCCTTAAGTTAGCCCTTACTGGGGGCCCAGCCTAATAATCACAGGGCAACAAAAAGATTAGAAAGGGGTGAGCAGGTGACAGGATGAGGGTAGAACACAGGATTACAGTGCAGACAGGAGACGGCAAAGGGACAGATAGTGGAGGACATACAAAAAGGGGATAGACCTGCTCTATCCCAAAATAGAGCGCTGTAGAGGCGCTAAATCGGTGAAGGTGTGGAGGGTAGTATGTCGCAGAGCAGCATAGCGCCTGCAGTCAGTTAAGATATGTGCAACAGTTAGAGGTGTAGCGCAGGTAGTGCACACAGGCTGGGGGGTTCCTGTTAGGAGGTGACTATGGGAGAGACGAGTATGTCCCACACAGATGCGAGTATATAATACGTCATCCCTCCGAGAGAGGGAGCAGGGATGGTGGGAGAAAATGTTGTGCGCATGCTTACAACAGTCAAACGGTCGGCACTGCGGGAGCGACTGTGCTCTCTCTCCTTCACAACCTCACGTTGAGCTGCCTATGTGCACATGCGCACAACAGTCAAACTCCTCGCCACTGGAACTGTGAAGGGCACAGTTCCATACAAAGATTTTTGTATAAACTGGGGGTTTCCCAGTGGGGGATGACTACTAGTTATACATAGTACAAGTTTAAAGAAATAATTAAAGAAAAAAGGATTCATTAGGGCATTATATTAAATTTTATCGGTAAGATGAAGTGGAAATAGGGGGTGCTGCAGTTCCACAGTGCCTATAGGCGAGTCGCCACTGCACAGTTCTTAAAAACATTTTAACAACTTTAAATAATTGCCAATGAAGACAATAACAGCTGATTTCATACAAACAGCTTTTTATTGTATTTTTTCACGGAAATTAAAATAACTTTTGACCCGAAACACTCAGGACAAAATGTCAAATTAAGAAAAGGAAGAGAATGGTATGTTTGTAACAAATTAACTGTTTTCGTCTTCATTGGCAATTAACTAAAATTGTTACAATGTTTATTTATCACAAAATACATGTAATTGTAGGACGCTTCACTATCATTTCCCTCAGTTCTTAAAAACATTGTAACAAGTTTAATTAATTGCCAATGAAGACGAAAAATGTGCTTTCATACAAACAGACCATTCTCTTCCTTTTTCTAATTTTACATTTTGTCCTAAGTGTCATGGGTCAAAAATTATTATGTGGATTTCCATGAACAAAATGATCATAAATCCATATTTAAGTGTACAAATTAAACCGAACTGTTAAATTTGAAATATTCAGCAAAATGTGCAAATGTAATAACACTGGTGACGCTATTTTTGTCATATAGTAAAAAAAAAATACATATCGATATTCTCTCATGCTCTAAACGCCTACGCTGTTAAATATTAATACATGTTTGTATTTATTTTATTTAAAGTTCTCATGGCTTAACGTTAACCAATGACAGTGTTCTCCTATAATGTGTGAAAGCGTGGAAAATTCACACTAATAGTATTTTGAGTCCCAAAATATAAAAGTCTATTTTGACACCCCATCCAAGTCACGGTTGGCAAAATGACCAATATTTTTATTAATACACAAGTGGGAGAGAATTTTAATAAGATACATGGAGTCTGGTGAACGATTCAATCTAAATGAGGCCATTAAATGAAATTAACATTTTTTGCAAAGCCAGCAAGGGCACCAACTTCACTAGTTCTAACAACACTTGGACAGTTGGGCTATCTGCATTTGGCCCACATATGGGGCGCATGCGCATTAGATTAAAGCAGCTCTGCCAAGGTCCACAAGTTGAGTGTCTTTTGTGACGTGCACAAATGCAGCTTGCGCAGGCTTTCACACTTAGATGTTTCCTAGATCCTTAACTGCAAGTTGCTCTTGCAGTAAAAACCTCATTTTTTCTCCAGCACTTCTACAAGGCCCATTGCAGTAGGTCCAGCCAATTAACAGGGGCCATTTCAAAAGGAGGTATGCACATGTGCTGGGGCCAACTAACTGCATGTATCGGCTATTTTTTTTGGTGTCTGTTTGAGTACCCCTATTGAGTGTTAATTGTGGGTATGTTCTTATAAAAGGGTTGGGTGGGGGAGCTCATTCTGAAGGCATCATTATATGGGTGGTTTTGGTGTGTTAGTTGACAGAAATCCCACTCCCTGGTTAGTTAGGGAGGCCTTAAGTTGGTCATTACTGGAGATTTCTGTAGGCCGATGTTATGGGAGTACAGTCGATTCCGCTTTATCTGGACACCGGTTAATCTGGGCAGCCATTTATTAGGGCCAAGAACAAATCCGGACAGTACATTCGCACATGTTTTTGGTCCAGTTATTTCGGCCACTAATCCGCATTTTCTGGACAGGCGGCTGGCAACTTTAACCCAGAAGGAGCCAAATGCCCCAGGTTTAAAGTCAATTTTCCAGGAATCGCTTACATGGAATGTATGGAATCATGTTTTTGGAATCGACTGTATATGGAAAATACCATGTATGGGCATATCTGGAATTGGGCATGTATAC
>JAUJYV010002204.1:0-13440 GCA_033995625.1 Ophyiulus pilosus
CCACCTGTATATATGATCCCAGTTGATCTGATGAAAACATTTTTACACGAAGTTCTTGCTTCACAATAATTTGCAATAACACTTCAGGTTTTTTTGCCGACGCCGGCAGGCGAGTGGGTTACATGCTCGCCTCTCGATCCTACGGTCGGTGGGAATTTTTACGGATGGGGGAAATTCCCTGAGTGGCGGCTGTTTCGGATAAGAGTTTAAACTGAGGTCAGGTGTTGATTTTTGCACGTTAAAGACCCCTTGAGATGGGGTGGAAGTCCCCGTCCTCCCCTCGTAGGCATCCCCTGGCGTTGGTGTTTAGCCTTAGTTTCAGAAATAGGCAAAAGCAAACAAACACTTGTTATGAATAAATTTATTCTTACAAAATTATGAAAATACTCATTTCACAAATCGTGAAATGCTTTATCAAAGCATCCCCCTAAATCTTCTTAATATGTACAATAATTGTTTTTTAAAGTAAAATCTGCAATAATAACAGCTTTAAGCGGCGACTTCATATATAAAGAGATAACCGTCTTCCTTCAATATTTTTGAAACTTCATTCATGGACATATCTTTAACGCATGAATCATTAAACATCCTGCATCTTTCTTTAGCAAAATCGATTCCATAGCAAACATAATGACCTGAAATAAATGACACCACTAATTATTTATACAATAGTGTAGATGCTAATAGTACTACTATCATACATAATAGTGGATCACTCACCACTATCTACATCACCAAAATGGCAAATGGCGCTCTTCAATTTATAAGAGAGGGGCATGTCACTGGTCTTTAAAACAGAAAAGAAGTATGTCAGTAACATAAATGAACTAAATCCCTAAGGAATTAAAGAGGGGGATTTGATAATCATCAAATTAATTATCATTTACCAAGGATTTTTCCTGGTCATCGCCTTCTCCCATTTGAAATTCATGATTTTGAACACTTGATGTGACAGAATTACTTTCTGTAGACTCCTTGGATCTATTTTATGTAGAAAGTATATGTTAACTCTTTTTTTATCAAGCACTAGAATTTTCCAATCCTCTTTTTATACTTCAATTTATTGAATTTACCGGTATCCAGAATCCATTGGTTTTTGTCCTTGCTTTTCTACAAAATCCTGTAACATCAAGACATCTGGGACATCAACAAATGTTCCATCCTTCAAAGTCTCACCTTCAGAAACGTTGTAACGCATGAGGTAAACATTTAGAAGCCTAAGGATTATACAAGCCAACGAATATTAGAAAAAAAAACCACTTAAGACGTCCCTTGTTCACTCAGTAATATTGATTATGTACTGTTTAGAAGCTACTTACTTTGGAAAGCATGATATTGTTGTCCTTGCTGTGCTTTGTTCGTGACCGCATTCTGAACAGGTGAACTCCCTCAATTCTTCAGCAAAATATGTTTCCAAAGCAGATTGCAAAGTTCCAACAGATGTACTGTAAACATTTCAAATTTAGCTTAGAGTTAATGTGAAGGCGAGCTGTAATACAAAAAAAAAATGATACCTACTCTGGGACTTTTAAAGCAATTTCATATGCATCTTGTGATGTCTTACTCTCCTTGTCACACCTGCACTCATCACAAAGAAAACAGAATTAGTTGCCTAGTAGAATGAAGTGTAATGGTATCTTACAAAGGACAATTTTCCAAAAATCTGAAGATTAGCGATGCAATACTTACTTTAAGCATGTCAAGGTTACAATTAAAGTCATTTTAAAGAGGCTGTCTATTGGATTAATCAAACTGTCTTTCTCAGATTTCTCAATAGCCACTGATATTTCTTCCTTCATTGTGGACACTATTCTGTTGAGGAATTCCGGCACATCCTAGAATGTGATAAACTTCGTTAGTAACTGAACAAACATTTAAAAAAATCTTATTGCAACAAAAAATAGAAATAATTGTGTCAAGCTTTAAATTAGAACTAAATACAGTGGAACCTCGCATAACGAGCATAATTCGTTCCGGAGTCTTACTCGTAATGCGAAACACAGACTGATGTACCAATGGCACGAAAAGTTCCATCGCACAATTCGGGGATTCCCCTATCCATGTCGCCCGTTAAGCGAGTCATTTTTTTTACAATTCATATTGCTCGTTATGCGAGGTTTCACTGTACTAATTTAAAGAATAATCATCACCATAGTTGATTTACTTTACCTGCATATTGTTGCCAACAAATTGTTTACACACCAAACCAATAGCTTCTTTTATTTCTATCAGAAAGCTTGCGTAGTGATCACGTAAATGCACGGAGAAGTCTTTGTTTCGCTCGATAATAAGATTGCTGATAGCTCTAACGGTTGAAATGTGAGAAATAAACAGTTCAATTTCGTGCCGAATGGAAGGAATGCAACATGCGTAGTATCCATAAAAGGGAGTTACTTACCCAAACAAACTGTTGTCGTTCAAATCTTCCTCAACTTCATTATAAGTAGCAATCATCTCTTTAACGAATGAAAGAGATTGAAACACGGCTTGCAAACTTGCATTCATGTAACACGTGTTGCCCACATTTTCTAATCTAAAATTAAATAACACAACTTAATGTCTACTGAATTGAAAGCGTTTTCTGTAAGTTAAATTTCTACTCACCCTTCCTTATCGAGCTTATAAGTAACCCGGTTTTCTTTATTCTCACTCCTGTATTGAGAATTGCACAATTTTTTGGACAGAACGGTAGCAACAGTGAGTGAGCAAGGTCGTTTGTTCGCGAGACTAGGAGACCTGGGGGATCTAAGAGAAATACAAATACCCATTTTGAGAACTTTTATTTTTTAAATTATACTGTACATTTTAAACGGGAACATACCTTAATGGACTCAAATTCGGACCAGGAGGATGGCTGCCATAAAACCGTGGAAAGTTTCTTTCGGGTATAGATGTTGCCATCACATTAGGGGTTGTTTGTTTTGAGCTAAATTGAAATGGTCAAGATTAAAACAAAATATTCTAATAATGGTTTAAAAATGTTTTAATATCCATCCCTCAATATCCCTGTCTATTATCTAACGAACAATTAAATGAATGCACCAATCCAAACAACACAATTCGAAGGATGCAACCCAGGTAAACCCCACCTAATATAACTTCTCTCAAACCTAAGCACATCTATTTCCCCCAAAATACAACCCCACACCACAGACGTGACGGGCCGATACCCGTAAAGCCTTTACCAGTTATAAATGAATGCACATTTTCTAAGTGCCGTTTACCTCGGGGGTACAAAACTGGCAAGTCGTTTACCCAGTTGTGAAAACATATCGTTCTCATCGCTGTGGTCGCTTGTAAACCTGGGGATAATTTAAAGCAATCAATTTAGAGGAAAGAAATTGACAATGTTTTGGTTTTTTTTCAAACTGATGTTGCATACGATACCTTGTGTGTGATGGTTTAGTTTGGAATGATTCGTTTTCCAAATTTCTCTTATCCCATTGAGAAAAATTTCTATTGCAAACGTCTTTGTTTGAGAGTTGAACATTTGGCGTGCTTTTCCTAGTTGGTACTTGCATTGATTGCCGAATCTTGGCTCTGTTCATAACTCCGGTTTTGTTGGAAAGAGGCAAACTCCTCCTGTTACTTAGTTCGTTTTCCTTTTTCGACTTTGATTTTTGGGTCCAATTGGGTTTCTTTTTATATTCGTTTTCGCTATTATACTTGGAACACATATCATCCAAAGACATGTCGTGAACCGTCATGCCAAATGGTTCATCGAGATTCTGCTTGAGTTCCTTCATCTTTAACAGAAGATATCCAAATTGAATTAACTGCGGGTTATCTGGATCCTTTGATTTAAATTTAATAATGTTTCCAGTAATGAACTTTAATTTGAATCCACCCTGTGCACATTGGTGTTTGATGTCGTCTTGCAGGTATTTTAGTGGACCTGGGCCCTGGAAAATCTGTAAAAAAAACATTAATTTAAACATTTATTTACTCAGAAAATTCCTGCATCAGTCAGAATATCCAACATTGACGGAGATGGTTACATCCATTTCTATACAAACAAGGCGAATAAATTATACCAGATACATTTAGAGTTAGAGGTGATCATTTTACTTAAAACTGGGTTTTGTGATCCTGCTTACCGTCTCACAAGAAAATAAATCGTTTGGAGTTTGGTGTATGTCGATTCTTAACCTGAGTTTATTACACCGATCCGTGCTTATGTAGCATCTCAGGAAGGAATTTTTAATATAATAGTCGTCACCAGACCAAGTCAAATACCGAGTTTCCCCATGAAATTCAAAAAGAATTTTCTCCATCAATGTCTGTAAATGAAAACTGTATAAAGCAACAATATCTTGTACCTTTGTAGTACACAACTTATTAAACACGTTATATATATATGATGCATCAAGATGGACACAGTATGCATGCAATAATACAAACTAATGATTGCATTAACAAATTGCTCACAGATTACATTAGACAGCTGAATAGCATGTCAGTTTTCATGGCAACGATTTAAAAAATAGACTGCATTCGCTTCACATTATGTATTATAAACTGGTATATATAAGCAGCATATTTTTCGTAGGTACATTACAATGAAATATTTTACAAAACCTTAGTTAAAAAAGTTACCAACGTTAAAAATCAACAAAACAAACAAACAAAGCAATACCTATTTTGCTTCTTTTCACTAAAAAGCTCCTACATCTTGACCTTTAATAGTACTGAATAAGGGGTATATTGAAAGAGGCAATAGTGAATGGACTTTAGGGCATTTAGGGCTACTTTTAGTAATTAAGAACAATTTCCAAGCATTGAATTTTTTTGCTATAACACATGCTATAGCACATGTACAATTTATGTCAAATTATGGGTTCAATATCTCCATCAAAGAATCTTTATTTCTTGAACGTATCCAATTTAAATTATCGATAATTTCCCTATAAATATAATTTTTTTAGGTGGTTGGTTGGTTGCGGTTTAGAGGCCTCAGACAACTAAAAAATTTTTTTCAGATGCGAGCATTAATGCCCATTGAAACAAGAGACCCTGTTAACTCCATTACTGCGCATGATAGTACCGTACGTACGAAACCAAAGCATGGTAAAATAACTTACCTTGAACAATGATTTTTCAAAATTATTGCCTTATTGAAACATTTACGTAGAACTTGTTTATAAACGCTGGATTTCAAAGTCACGGGATGTCCATCGTTAGCGCGTTAAAACACACCAAAAGGCGGCAAAATTATGCAAGGCACTTAATTATTTTCCCGGCAAAAATGCAACCCACGTGACAAAAAAAGTGGACAAAGAACTGCATTGTGGGAACCACAATGTTACCAATCAACCGATGGTGCATTTTCTCCCTACGGCGACTCGGCGAGACGACCGGACGCCATTTTCGCCTTTGATTTGCGGCTGATATTCAGACTGAAGTGGGGCTTATTTTTCTAAGAATAGGGTCTGTTTTATTAAAAGAAGTTATTGCTAATAATAGGAGAACAACTGGTAAATGTATCGCAGTCGATAATGCATAAATTGGCGACCATTTTAGTCAAAAGTCGCGGTGATTTCGGGTGGTTCGAGTTAGGCTTAACAGGTAGCATTTTGAATTTTGTTAACTTTAATCTGAACGAAAGACGATAAGGAAGGCGATCCTCTCGATCTGAAATTATGGGAAATAAGAATTCCTGTTGTGTATACGTGAGTCCAAGGCGTGAACGGAAAATTGTAGAGGATAAACATGTCGCTAAAAGTGAACCTCCTAAAAGGGACAGCTGCTCCACTTTGCAACACATCAGTGAAAGGGAACCAGAAGGTAAGAATTAAATGCAAAACAAATTGAACAGCTGTTAAAAATATTAGAGTTCAGTTCTCAACTCCTGGCATTTGTACTTTCAGTAGTAATATCGTTGATTTAATACGCACCAATTTGTTCAGTGTCAAAATGGGTCCAATGCATTTATCATGTATTCACATTTCATAGGTTTATTTTACTTCTGAAAATATTTGATTAATTTTAGAAAATTGATCATTAGTTTTTTACTTGCAAGTCTTGCATTAATGTTTATGGCAATAAACCATTTGAGTCGATTCTACCATTCATTTCACTTAAAGACTTGCAATGGTTGCTTATCTTGGATGATCAAATTCCTGTCAAATCTCCAATGACATGCACTTAATAATGCAAAGTGTTTTTTTATTGAAATGCAACTTGCATTCGATAATTGTGTGCTTGATTCATGGGTTCTCTATCTGGAATATTATATAATTGCATTGCTTAATTTCATGGATCGCATGGTTTCTCATGAAATGTGTCACAGCATCGTCACAGATCTTAAAGTTGCATCGTCAAATGTGTTGTAGTCTGAAAATATTTGCGAACCTCCACAGATATTGCTAAATGAATACCAAAAGTAACGTTTTTATTATTATTATTATATTAAGAAATACTGTTCAAATTAACTGGTTTTGTGGAAAGAAGGAATACAAGTATATTATCCCACAGATAAGCATGGTTGGGAATAAAATGGCTGTACAATTTGTACAGAAAGTCACACATTTGCACTGCACTGAATTCTCATAATATGAAATTGTGTTTAAATGTTATATTTTGTCGACATTCCTAAATTGAGTAATTGACTCTGCTAAGTCTTTCGGCAAATACGTGCTTTCATCCTTATTATTTTAACAACGTTTTGGGATTATTTGTGCATTATAGACTTTGAACGTGATCCATCCCTCCATCCAACTGCTGGACCATTGTTCATGGAACGGTCTAAATTAATCATTAAAAGTTAGTACAAATAACTGATTTTCAGTGTGTTTTCCTGTTTTAATTTTTAAACAGCGTATACTTAATACTTGCATTTATCTTGTTTTATTAAAGATGGCCTAATCAAGCAAAAAAGTCAAAATAATGTAAGTAAAATTAATCTATTAAATAATTTCTTTCATTACATATGAATATTTATCATTATATGTGAATATTTATAGAGTAGCACTGATAGTATATCTAAATGGCATATATAAATAGTTTGATCCTCTCTATCTCTATATTAGACATATCTATCAAACTGTTCTAATGCCGGATATATTTTTAAATCTCTAATAGATTTTTGATGGAAGAGCGCTAAAGAAAAGTAGCTCATGCTCAACAATATATTTAGATGAAAGCACAGTTAGTCAACCGAATTTAAAGAACACGATAAAATGTGTTGCTTTGGCCATTTATTATCATATTAGAAACAGGACCTCGGAAAGGCTGATGGAAATATTTGATGAAAAACTGCATCCACTTTCAGTAAGTATATGTTTGATATTTATAAGAATCCCCAATTATTGCCGATTTTGAGCTATTAGATTTAACACTTTGATATCAAAAAACAGATTACGGTAGAAAGTCTTCGAATTATTAAGGTTTTTACCACTTTTGTGTCGAATAAAAATGTACAGTAAAACAAAGTTATGCATTTACTGTTTTTAGAAATTATTGAACTGTAACATATTTCAGCATTTGAAAAATGGTGTTAGTCTTATCGTGAAATGACAACTATTTGAAATAATGTTTTTGCTAACATTTTATATATATGTATTATTTCATTGAAGAAGGATGGCGTTTCGGAGGAATATAACCAGCATGATCCCGAACATAGACTGATTTATAAATTTGTAAGGTCACTATTCAACGCTGCACAATTAACTGCAGAATGTGCCATAATAACTCTGGTGAGTTTTACTTTTCATTTGATGCAATCTGAAAAGAGCTCGTTTTTTAATGGCTGCATCTATTTGCTTTATCTGCAGGTTTATTTAGAAAGGTTGCTAACCTATGCAGAAATTGACATTGCTCCAAGTAATTGGAAAAGGATTGTTCTAGGCGCCATTTTATTGTCCTCTAAGGTTTGGGATGACCAAGCTGTTTGGAATGTAGATTATTGCCAGATTCTTAAAGATATCACCGTTGAAGACATGTACGAATACTTATCATCGAATTTAAACATCTTTTTGGATCGGGCATTTTTCTCATATTTTCAATTTTTAAATATTCTCTAGGAATGAATTGGAACGTCAGTTTTTAGAAATGCTTCAATTTAATATCAACGTACCATCCAGCGTGTATGCCAAGTATTACTTTGATCTGAGGACATTGGCCGAAGCCAATGATTTTTCATTTGTTTCGGAACCTCTTAGCAAAGAACGTGCTCAAAAACTTGAAGTAAGTGCTGACAAAATTCAAAAAATCTCGATGCAAATATTTTCTTTTCTTGTGACATCTGCCGAAAGGATTGTTTAAACACAATTTGCAATACGTGCTTATTATATTCTACTGTCTTTCAGGCTATGTCCAGAGTGTGTGAAGATAAGCTGGCTGAACTACACAGAAATGGCCTAAAAAAGTGGAACAGTGTGGACAATATGACTATTTCCAGGCGAAGCATTGCTGTTCTTTCCTAAAACTTTGAATGGCGTTTCTTAAAACTACAAGTGATTTTTCTGACCGGGACTAGAAGAGTCCGACGTGAACAAACAGTGCATTTTGGTCAACGATCTGAGGAAATTCTTTGGTATATTATTACCACCCTACAATTTTCCTCCGCTAGTTTGTTGCTTCGTGTGTACAAAGGATGTTAAATGTCATTCTTGCCAATGATGGCTTAGCAGTGGCATTTGTCAGGGTCATACAAAATCTCTATGCTTTGACTTGCTTAAACTGGGAAATGAATTGTAAGTACAAACTGCCAATCAGTTTTTAAATTTTTTTTTTTTTGAGGCCGAGTTGCATCTCCTACGGACGATGTTCTTAATTTTGCTGCATTTTACCGTTTTTTTTTTCATCCACGCCTACATGCAATGCCGCAACAATGCCTATATCTGAAATCCCCTCTTATTATCCCATGGCAGAATTTACCCGAATGTATGCCATAGTTTTGTTTTTTTAGGGCCAGTCTTTTGCTCATTTTGTTGTTATCAAACACCTGGGGTAACCGTAATTTGTTGGGCACATTCCACGCTGCCAAATAATTTTAAACTCAGTTTTTTTTAAGTCGTCCTGAAATGGGATGAACCCATTTATTGCTGCATTTTATCTTTGTTTTGATGGATTCAGCTTGCTAGATGGAAATTTACAAAAGTCTGAACTTGTGATTTTGGATGACTATTTGGATCTAATGCCAAAGTAAACGCCCCGATCAGCCTATATCTGTAATGTTAGTATTTTCTTGAGAACTAGCTGATCACATAAGGACAAGCAAATTTATCCCATGGTCTTTAACTGTCCTCGCCGTACAATCCCACATTCGGAATGAGAATACGAACAGGAATTTGCAAGTAGATTTGATTCGTTGTCGGCATAGGTCGAATAGGGGATTCATGTTCACCACTTCAGTGCACTTTCTTCTCCTCTATGAGTATGGCATACATTCTTTGGGAGATCTAAAAATTGAATATAGCAGTAGATCTGCAAGAACAGGAGGCTTGTTCTTAAGGATCAATTCATCGCATTTCGTGTGAGTTATTATGGGTCTTAAACCCTGAAGGTCAATTACTTTTTAGAGCGCTAATCGAAAGCTTGCAAGTATTGCAGTGATTTTAAGGTGGATTTAAAGCCAGTTTTGACAATGCAAACAATGAGTAAAACTAAAATATTATCTCATGTGGTTTGCCAAAAAAACTATGATTTTTGCAAATTATTACAATTTTTCTGATTATTTAAACAACGTGATGAACGTTGCTGCCTTCAAATTCTATTATGGATTCGATTTTATTGTATAAATACTGGAGAATTCTTAAATTTTCCATAAGGATTATATAAGTTTAACTTCATTTTTTGTATTGCCCACATTAGTTTTAAAAAGTGCCTTAACAGTGCAAAATTCTAAACAAAATTTGGAACTGGATATTTAAAAAAAAATTGACGAAAGTAACCATTCTAAATTTACCAAATTATGGATAAATGATGGGTCTCCATTGAGGAGTTACACATCTTTGTGGACTGTCGCATCATTTTGTAGGGAAGGTAATGTGGTTGAAATTTGTCATTAATCATGCGGTATAAGTTAATGTGGAATGTGAAACTTAATAGTTAGGTCAATCATCGGCTGATCAGATCTCACTAACAACCTGAAAGGCCAAGATGCATTTAGCTGACATGCATTTCAAAGTATAGATTCAAGAGATCATCTGGCCAGCTACAGAATGACAGTCTATTGTTTAAGGATAGTTTTTGATTGGGGGTGGACGCACTTTTGCAATAGCCACATATTCATTTCATTCCATACCATATTTTTTAGAATCGAAGTTTTGACTTGAACGAGAACTCATTATTCGACATTTTAAAGTATGAGCTTTTTTCATTATATGTTGCCATTTCAATTTTATTTTGTTTTCTTTAAGCCAATAAGAATTATTATTTTGAAAATGTTAAAAGTTGTGTATATTTTGCAACATAAAAAAAAGGTTACTAAACATTATTTTATTTACAAATTTTAATTTGTAAGTCTTACCGCTTTCTGGGGAAAAAAAAGTATTCCTCTGAATATTTCAATAATTTAGTCTCAGACATTGGGATGTTTTTGTATTCTTGCAATTTATTTTTCATCTTGGGTTTAGATAACACATCCACAGTATTTTATCAGTTGTGAATGTCATTGTAATACAAATGAATTTTCACGATTCTAAGACATAAATTGGGGGGAAATATTATACATCGGGAGTCTGTTTTGTACAAGAAATGCGATGAATGAAGTTTTTTGAGGAACAGCAAGTAATCTCGAAGCAACTTCCTTTATTCCTCCCTTGTATTGAGATTGTGGATACTATTGCCCAGACTATGCCAACCTGTGATTGGTTGTTGTGATACACATTAATGAAATTAAAATGCAACATCTTTTCATTGATTTCATAAGGAGTTTAATTTTGCACTTTGTAGTTCTCCAGCTTGCTTTGAATTCTCCTTTGTAATGCTGATATGTTTCCTAAATCCCTTCCAGCACAGTCCTGCATCATAATGCTCAAAGTGGCCATTATTTTCTTCAAATCAAAAAGGATTTGATCTTCCATTGTTAAGTTTGAAGAATGTGATGACTTTGAGGATACTAACTGTTCAAGTTGGATTATTCTAGTCTTTGCAATGGTGGCTAGCAGAGTTTCAAATTCTGAGAAATTCATTCCATGTGTAGCTTTTAAAATCAGCTGAAAATTGAGTAAAGGAACACATCAGCGATTAAACTATAAGGGAATTGCATAGAAAAGGGTTTGGCAAAAACCTCAACTTATCCTTTTTGATATAACCTCTCTTTGTCAGCAGAACTTAAAACATAATGTACGAGCTTATTAAATAAGAATCTATAGTCAACCGTCTTCGATTCGACCTTCAAGCGACTTAAGTCTTAAGTGTTAGAATCATCTGAAGTGTTTGAAAACTACAGTTTTCCGACTTGATAAAAGTCATTCGAAAATTGAAAAATTAAAATATGAAAGCGACTTGTATTATACCCTTTTTTTACAAAATAAAAAGTCTTGAATACATCATTCGGGTTTTTGAAAAGGTCTTTCACACGTTGGACTTATTGAACCGCTTAACAAATATACGAGGGTTGTAAATCATGTAGTGGCAAAGATAGTCAACGAATGCCTCTCAATTCCTGATAGCGCAGGTGAGGTGTTATCGCTAACCGCTTAGTGTTAGCACTACTAAATTTACAACCCTCGTATAATTAAAAATCTTGCGAAACAAAAGATATTTAGTTAATTTGTGAATACTGTCATTATATGTATGCATACCTGGCATTGCTCATTCCAGTTTTCCATATCTCTGCATTCGCTTATTTCGATTTCAACCTTTTTGTGCATTTTAAAAAGCGATCTCCAAATGATATCAATGTTTAAGCCGTTAAACCAATTGTGATTTATTGATATTGTGTCTTCCTGTGTGAAAAATAATGCACAAGATCAAGATGATTGAGCAATGACATGATGACCTTAAAAAAAGAAAAACCGCAACTAACCATATTATGAACCTGGTGAAGCCATAAGCTTGGAACAAAAATTATTTCACCTGGTTTCTGGTGAATTTCAATTCTTGTTTTTACTTTATGATAATTAGGGAAACTGCTTTTGTCAATCATTATTGGAGAAGTAATGTCATAAGCCAAATTCCCCATGTTGTCTTTCAGGTTCTCCTCTTCCTCGGGAGGAAATAAAATCCATTTTTTGACCCCACAGATGTTGGCTGACCAACTGAATGAACTGAAAACGTCCACGTGAAGTGGAGTCCTAAAATAACAAGTGGATTAGTTTCCCATTTGTTACCTAAAACCATCTCAAAATGAATGATTTGTGTATTACTACATAATTACATTACCACGATCCTTTTGGACCCATATACACAAATCTGTAGTCATCATGCTCATCTTCTCTTTGAATCCAGAATTCGTTTAACCAGTCAGAAGAGAAACACTCTGGTATTTCATAGCAGGTAAATGATGGATATTCCCTGAGGATTTACTGGTTGGGTAAGTCTGGGAGTATATATGCATATTAATTTGTTATCTGCACCTGATTTGACTCACTTCATGAAATGCCAATCTTTCAGATATAAATTTCTATGTATTCCATAGTCATATTTGTCTTCTATTAGGGCTGTCCAATAGGAGATATAATCAGACAATGAATTGTCATCCTTCTGTTGAGCATTATAGTGCTTGATGCTGCAGTCTGCAACAGGAACTGTTGCTGAGCCTAGAATAAGTAAGTCGCATAATATATATGTCAGGCCAATCTCAATTTACTTAATACTGATACAATGTCAACCTTGTGTTGCCATCTCTATAAAATAGAGGATCGATATTCAACAAATTCTTATTCACCAAAATGTGTTTTCAAATTGGCAAAATTTGGCTTTCCATCCTGTGTCACCCATTCCTTTCTACTTTTCCAATGATCTGTAATGCTTTCAGGTAATACGAAAGGCTTAAGCCAAGAGTTTTCTGTTAGTTGCTCAACATTAAATCTTGGATTATAGTTCTCCTCTAACTCATACATCTTCACTTCAGCATTTTCACGTTTTTAGGACCTGGCTCGGAAACTCGAGTTTAAAGCTCGAGTTCAAAACTCTAGTTCGAGCTTTTTCAAAACTCTACTTCGAGCTTTTTTCGAAACTATGTTCCCACAGGTGACGCTGCTGTACAAATTACAAGATGGCGCGGTTGTCTGATGTTGTTCCCTACACATGTGTGCGCATTGGTAAGCATTTTTACAAATATATAGAATCATTTTGTCCTCGTAGTATAGCAATTTAGTGCAATAATCTCCCCAAGCATCTGCCTAGTAGATTTTGGCCTGCTTACTCTTGCACCAAATTAACTTAACCTTATACCCGCCCATTCCCATGTACGATTTCGTATTTTGGGAACGCGCAACTTGAGTTTCTGCTTGCAAATATACATGTTTGGTGAACACTTAATTATTTCCG
>JAUJYV010002205.1:0-13438 GCA_033995625.1 Ophyiulus pilosus
ATGGGCGTGTTGCGCATGCGCAAATCGCGTGACGCTGAACTTTCAACGTCAGTCGTCTCATTGTGTATTAGGCATAAATGTTGTTAAAATCAACACTTTGAAAAACATTCATACAATATGACTGAATTCGTTATCCTATAAGGACAAATCATTGGTTGTACGGAAGGAAACAATACCTATTTTGTTATAGAATATGAGTACTTAGTTGCATGTAATTCAATATAGATGGCGCTGACACTTTTGAAAAACAACGTTTATTGTGGTTTCCCACATTTTGTTTATGCACAAAAAAATCGTCACAAGGTGTAAAACACTCGTGTTCAGTGTATTATTTAGTTTATCAACGCATGTGTTGGACAAATATTAAATTCGCCCAAATTTGTATTTTCTCTACTGGGTTAAATGTGGCCAAGTGCCCACATCAAGGCACTCAAATCCAATTCCGTGTGTCATTAGTTAGAGAAGAAGGACCGGGGCGCAGCCGGTGTTACACGTGTATGGGGCGCTGTGCATTTTTTTTAAGCAACGTTGGTCCACCGTGTGAGGGGTGATGGCGGCTCGCCTCTAACCATCCTCCGTGTTTAGCACGTGTCAGCCATTTGTCTTAAGTTATTGATCGTTCGCGCTGAAAAGCGTTGAGCAAATGTTTTTCTGCGGGGGGAAGACGAAGATTCGAAGCGGGCAAAAAAGGCATAACTCATCAGAAAAACGAGAAGGGCAGCGCCATCTTGACAGGAAGTGCAAACGAGTTTGGGGCATTGTTCGGTGGCGCATCACTTGGTGCATGCACTAGATTGTGTGTACATTTGGTTAGCATGCGACTGTCCGCCATCTTGAGTACAAAATCTATAATTTATTAAAAATTATAGGATGCATATCTGAAATATATCGTTTACTGCAACATTCAAAACGATCCTCTTTTCACATGGTTCTTCACATGGTTGGATATTGGATTGAAAATTTTGGATTTGCAAATATTCGTTATGCAAACTCAGGGTGTGCATCAGCCTTAAAATTTAGGAAAGGTTGGAAGTTTGCTTCGGAAAAGTCGGGAATTATGCTTTGAAATTCGTGTTAAACACTATGCAGTTTGTTGAAGATTTGTGTTAATCAGAAAAATTCAAATACAAAATACAAAAAAAAAGTATTTTTTCAAGTTTTCGAGAAAAAAAGTATTTTTTCAAGTTTTCGAGAAAAAAAATATTATGAGAAAATGTTACGGTAATTTATGGTTGGGAGGGGTCTTTGAAAACTTAAGGGATATGCTTTGAAATCCTTGAAATAAGCTTGAAGTTTTTCCAGCAAACATACTGAACACCCTGTGTCCAAACAAAGTTACAACTCACAAGGTCTTCAGTCATGTGTTTTCTTTTGACTTGTATGGCATGTACACATTTTGATGTTGAAGTACCTGGTTTGCTTTATCATGTTTTTTTCTTCTCACATTTGGACTAAGTTTTAATGGTCCAAGTTGGTCAAAAAAACAATTTCACCTGAACTGGTGTGAAACACGGAACTGGGATCATAAATCCGACAGGATCCGAATTGTTTCGACTATGGTTGAATCGGGATTCACACGCACATCTTCTGGGCCCTCCAGTGTCAATACAACCGGATCCGTATTTAATTAGCATCGATTTTGCAAAACTGCCTCATTACTCTTATTTTGGCGTCGCTTATGATTATTATTTTTCACTCTCATTGATCCTGACCAGATGCGGATCCGTTGACAGATGGCAGCAGCCATCTTGTGTCGCGGCTCCCGTGTTGCGTTACGAGTAGAGGGGGGTGGGGAGGGTTGTACCCCGCGTCGCCTTAATAAGCACGCGCACTGGACCAGCCGTCCGTGTCATTATTAATACGCGGGGACACCCGCTTTTATTAGCCCGGGCCATTTTTGCCCCGTTATGGCGTGTAATTGAATGCTATTACGATCTTGTCACTCTCCACATATGCTCTCGCGCGACACTGGTTTTGCACGGAATGCATGGATGCACCGGGGGGAAGGTGGAACATACAATGTAGTGATATCCGCGCATGCTCGGAAAGGTCAAATGCATTTCCGGTTCTGTATAGTGGACAAGTTCTACCTAATATCCGAAAATAACCGTCTAGTTTCTCAATATTTATGAGGTTTCTTCAATTAAGATAAATTTAATACACAAACAAATGATTACGCTTTAAGGACACTGTCTTTTTCGTGTATATTTTATAAAGATAACTGCGTTAGTATTTTTAATTGTGTGTTCTAAATGTTGAAATTTCTATTAATACAAAAATTGTAACACACCATGTGTAAGATTCAGTCGATATGATCCCACCCCTTGTTATACTTCCAGCTTCTCCTATCTAACCCGTGTTATAACAAAATGTCCAGAAGCCTTTTAAAATCTGGAAAGTCGGGATATATGTTTGAAATTCGTAGTAAACAACTTCATACGACCGCTTTTGGAAATTCTTGCTAATTTTAAAAATCCTATTTGAATACATCGGTTATTTTCTTGAAAAGTCTTCAGACTCTTTGGTAGTTTTGTGGTAATTAGTCTTTAGAGAGGCATACTTGAAAATGTAATGGATGGGTCTTGAAATATGCTTTGAATATTTTTCCAGTAAAATTAATGGACACCCTGTGGAAGCAGTGCTGTCAGACTGATTTCTCTCTATTTTAGAAATCAAAACTAAGTAATGTACTGGGAGGTTTAGTCTAAAACCCTGTCTAAGTTAACACTTAAATTTCGTTGCATTACTTGGTTTTGGTAGGCTTCCAGACATTATAATCGATAATTTAAAATTACTGAATCCAATTAAGATGATTGGATTTTTAATTATGGATGATAGCGCCTGGAAGCCTTGGTAGAAAGTGTAATGCAACGAAATTTAGATGGTAACTTATACAAAAGTTGAGATCATGCATTTTAGTTTTCCGGTCCTGATTTTAAAAGCCAACTATGGTCTATCTGGATTGAAATTTTCTCCAATCTTGGTTTAGAATTTAATACCAGAAGGCTGGGGGGGTCGAATCCCAACCCTGGTCCGAAGAGCGGTTCCAGGCAGGGTTCTATAGGCACGGGTAACCTCGTTACGATAATAGTCGAGAGGCCACCGCCGGCGGGCGCCATTTCAATGGGCGCCTGGCAATCTCGTTTGGCAAATTGGAAAGCGTCCCGGTCAGCCTAAAACGGATTTCGTCCGCCATTTTTCCCCGTCTACGTTTATTTAATCCCCCGCTACTCTGTGATCTTGACTTTTTTTTCGAGATTGTCCCCCCGCTTTCGCTATTCGGTTTGCCTCTGGGCTGGAATATTTAGTGTGTGACTTTAATCTTTCAATCTTATTTGGTGCGCGGATGCATCAGCAGCACTGATGGGCCCGATGTCGCAGGTTTCCTCTGGGAATTCAACTTTGCGCGCACGCATCGACCCGTGCCTCCTCCCCCTAGGCCTTCCGCATTAGAATATGTATGCCAGCCGGCTTACCAAATTGACATCCTGAGTTCACCCTCACCACCCTCACTTTTTTGCCATTTTCTTGTCCTCTCCCGTCTGTATGCGTAAACAGTCAACCTCTGTTCTTTGGGACCCCATGACAAGGAGGTCTCCAGATTCTCAGTACATTTACGGGTTCGCAACTCCGGAATCCGGAATTCTGATAATCCCATGTGAAATGTCATCAGACTCCGTGGTGAACTCCATGAGTTGTCTATTTTGTTGCAAATGTTTTAAACTTTTTGGGTTTAACCAACGATTTCAGCAAATTTTCTTGAGTTAAAAATGGATTATTTTTGGGTACGAACTTATCAGTCTCTAAATTATTAAAAACCACTTAGCCAGTGCTTTACATTTTTTTTATCCTGATACACGTGTTGTTTTAAATGAAAATTAATAGTAAAAATGCCACATCCATTTGGTTTTGTTAAATTGTTTTGATTATCACATTTGCCAAGTTTTTAAACTTTAAATCCAGCGTCAATCATGTTTTAATGATGGTATTGATTCCTTGTCAATTAAACAGATGATGCCGCTGGACTTGTGACACCCAGTACAGGCCAAGTTATTTTGGAAGTATTTATACGAAAAATTGTCTATAAATGATGTGACAAGCATCTAAGGATGGTCTAGCCATTGAATAGTCAATAATGTTACTGTGATAATAGTGGTTGGTCGATTATGAGGTTAACCTCTCTCTCTCGTGGGCACTTTATGCCATCGAATTGTCCGCCCAATTTCGGGGGTTCTGAGTACTGGAAGAATAACCTCGGGGCAAGGGTCCGTTTAACTCGTTTAGGCCGAGCCGCGGTATTGGAAGGACGTCATCTCTTGACATTGCACAAACGCGACCGTCGCTATATCAAGTTATGACCGCCCATTCACCGATTTCGGGTGGCCTAACACCGCAATGGTATTGAAGATAAATCCGCGGACCCCCTCAGAGGATTTTGGCGTAGGTAAATTCGAAAAGTAAACAATGGGGGTGGGGAAGGCTAAAGTAGGCCTAAGAGAGATTTGTGGTTGTGTGCTTAATTTACATTCGGATAATGCTAGATTAATCCCCCCGGGCGGATTGCATCAATTGGGGCACGACGCCACCGTGCACAAGCATTGTGCTCTTAGTGGCTTGAAACTGCGTTAGACTGGTTAGATTTACGAAAAGCACTGTCGCGTTGTTGTGACACCATATTTCAGTCAGTTCCAGTAATGGTATTAAAATTCAAATTTATTCCCTTTTTGACTAATGAAAATATTTTCAAAAACACAGCATTGATGAATTCATGTGTACATCATATAACTGCTCTATATACAGAATCTTATCATCATCACAGCCAACATGTGTCCAAATAGTTGAAGTTTCTGCTATAGTTAACCTTTTAGCCTCCTTGGGTTTTATCCATTTATGAAAAGCTGTATTTTTAATTTCTGTGTCTAGCCAATATGGTGAATCTTCCTTTAGCAGGTTTTCTCAAAATCCAAAAAAAGTCTTGCTGCCTCTTTTGTAGGTCCAGTGCTTCCCAAGCATAGGGCATTAAACTTTGCAACTCGCTCAGATTGGTTTTCAGGCTCATTGCTTTGGTTTTTCAAATCTTGTTCATCGATAGCAAGTTTGGTCAACCTCTTTCGTATATCTTTAAACTTTCCATGAATTTATTTACGCCGCATTGGCGTATAGTATAAATTCAAATAATAATGATAAGATCAATAATTTTGTTTATGAGAACAGCATTTTGCAGTAATGTTCTCATATGTGACACACTTCAAATGCGTCTGTTAGCAAATTAAAAATATCTTATTTGTTAAAATTGTTTCATTATACATTATACTGTATTTGGATAGACATTGGCAATATAAGTTGCGTTCACACAACTGGTTCGAGGATTCGGCCCCAGAGGAATAAGAAACAATTACAGCAAAACAAACAAGTCGGGATGAGTACGGGCTTGCTGCACAAATATTTAAGCGGGCTTTTCGTTTAGCTAAATTGTTTGTCGATGACGTCATATTGATTGGCTAGCTGACGCTCTGCATGAACAACCGATTCGATCTCTACGTTTTTTCGTCGATTTTTACCCCCATTTCTTTTCGGCGAAGACAGTTTATGTCCCTTCTCCGTACACGGAAAAACCTTTAGCGTAATTGTTTACTGCGTCTTGGCACCAGCTAGGGCAACGTTTTATTGGCTGAATCACGAGCCCGCTTGGTGGCACAACCATGACCTTAGACGGCATCAGTAGGCTTGATGCACTTAACTGAAAAACTATGTAACGTATCGAATGATGGTACATTTTTGGGCCTTAGGATGCTGACAGTGCCATAGTAGTGAGTTTTTGACTGTCGTAAGTTCCAGCCGTTTTTCATCATTGTCCTAACTCGTGATAGCCTTGATTTTGAATTATCAAAATCATTGCTGCCCCTTATACCGTAGCAATCACTGCAAGCGTCGAAGCCATGCTATTTTGCCTCAATTCAGGGGCTGAGGCAATACAGTTGCTGGCATGTGGAAAGAGGGAAAGCCATTATGGAAATCCACTAATGATGGTATTTTTCAGTTTTTGGTTTTTATGTTTAATCGAGTTTAAAAGGTCAGTGAAAGTGGTGAGGGACACCAGAAGAAATCGGGGACGTCCTTTTGGAATGGCCTCTTTGGAGCGCTACGAAGAAAAAAAGCTTTGATTAAGCATCGTTTCCTTGATTGCAGATTTAAACTTAACCCAAGTTTTGGCGTCTTTTGTTGGTATCGCTATCCATTCATTTTGGCGAAATGCCGTATAAAACCACGTAAGCGTGTCTAATCCAAGCCGTTCGTTTTGCGACCTTTTCTCGAACTGGAGCGCCTTTTCTGAACCCTTATTTATAGTCTGTGACATTGGATTGGGGGAGGGGGGAGCAGCTTTGATTAGTCAACCATCTAAACCTAGTGCTGTTTCCACTTTCTCATCCCGCTTCATTATGCATTGATTTTTCGTGTGTACGTGCATGCATGGCCCCCACAAACCCAGTTGCCCCCCCTTCACCACCAGGGGCGGTCCATCCGAAACCCACCTCCCCCCTCCCTTTATCTACTTCATCGTCGCTTTTCGACGTTTCTTAACTCTTCGTCGTCGGCGGAAGAGTACACGCACTTCGGGGCTAACCACTATTAAACATTCATGTTTGTTTTCATCAATTAATAATCGCTATCTGAAGGGCTTAATTATTTGCGTTGTTGCTCTTCCATTAAAAGCTGCCAGCGTCTTTGTGTCGTGTGATTTACTTACGTAACACAAACCGGTCGTGCTCATTGGAGGATGTAAATGCGCCTATCTACGGGGGAGAGGCAATTATAGTTTGTTGATTTTGCGGCGAAGATTGCACGAAGCCTATGGCGATTCCAATTCAGGGCGGGATGCAAGATGGCGGCGCGATTGTGGCGCCATCTATAGGCGTGTGCACCATTTTTCAAAAAGTTGATTGCCATCTAGCGATCATTTCAGATAACAGAAATGTGTAAAATGTATGCTCTATTGAGATTATGCGATAGAACAGTGTTTTTCAACCTTTTTCAGCTCACGGTACACTATACCAAAGCTAAAATTGTTGCGGGGGGCTACAACGGACACGGTAACCATGTTTTTTAAGGAGAGATTTTCTATAGTTTTCTCGATGGAATAAAGGGACGTCATGCTTGGAATAAAATAATTTGTGCTATGACGCACCATGTTTTATGTTCACAATTAGTTTAAAGATGGTAAATCTTCAATCTTCCCTCAAATTGGCGCGACACACCTGTGGACCATTCAAGATTCACTTTGGAGCCCTCAGTTTGAAAGGTGTGAAATCTTCACCACAATTCCAGCACACAGTTTGTGAGAGTAGAGCAATTTGGTATGAAATTATGGATGAACAGAATATGCAATACGGAATTTTGGAATATAAAAATATTACTCAGTATTGCATGTAGATTGCAATGTCAGCTTACATGGTATCATCTACTGATACTTGTCGATTACTGATACTGTAAATTTTGATGTGGAATTGACACAGGTGTTAATTTTGGGAGGAACTTTTTTAGGGGGGAACTTTACTTGAAACCAGAAGAATTTCACGAATATGTAAAGGAAATTTTTGTGCGTTTCACTATAGTGCATCTGCCTCGTTAACGTGGAACGTGCGTTAAGTTGCGTGCCATCTCGTGTCGAGCAACGTTCGCAACTCCCTTGGGGCCCTTGGCGTTCCCTCGCCGTGCCGTCGTCTGGGTGTAGAGGTGTAACGGTAATGCACAAGTGCTGTATCCATTAGCGACGAAAGTGGAGACGCGCGCCAAATCACCACCGACGCCATCTTGGATGGGGGCCCTTCGGTAAATGACGAAGTGCCGAGGGAACGGACAAAAAAATATAACCCCATCCCTTATTTCGTAACTCTCTCGGGTCTCCGTGGAGACGGGCTAGATGGCAGTTCAGGGTGTAAGGGCATCCCAAAGGTGCGGGATTTGTGGCCTCTGAAATTCGGATTGATCAACAAACAACTAACCAAAAACGAATAAATTTACGAACACTTGAGTTTGTATTCCCTGTTTGAGACATAGATCACCCGAACAGTGCCATCTGTGGAATTTGCAACCTCGGTGATCCAGATTGAACATGAAGCGACCAAACACAAACCGAGAAATTTACGAACACCAACTTGTTTTTCCTAATGGACACTCCTAATGGCTCATACACCATCAACGTGGTGGTGAACCGGCGAGATGGGTTTATTATCATTTTAGTTTACTCATCTAGGTCAATCAAATTGTATAAACAAATTTCAGGAGGTTACTTCAGGCACCTTTAAAACAAATTTGTTGTTCGGGCATGTTATACAGGCCTTGGTAAGAGTGCCATGACCTTGTTGGTCATACACTCTTCTTGTATGCCAACGTCTTTATACTTACCTTAACTTTAATGGCGAGAAGGGAAAACCCACGCATTCGTACCCATTACGTTCAGTTAGTTCATTGGATAGTTCAATGCTCCTCCCTCTCCGCCATTAAAGTTAAGGTAAGTATAAAGACGTTGGCATGCGAAAACTGTCTATTTTTTCCTATGATCCCGGCCGCCTCTTGAGAGAACACCAGCAAACACCGAAATGTTCGCGGAAAACACGCATTTTTCGCTATAAGTTTGCTGAAACCTCTACACGCAAAACTGCTAAGCAAACTTTTGTTCAAAACATGTTTCACAAATCGTGTTTTTATTTCGTGTTTGTTTTGGTGCGAACCGGCCTTTAGCTCCACCATCTGCATGTCGCCTTTAAAAACCATTTCTCCCTCCACCCTTTCCACGCCATTCGCAGGATTTGTTTTAATTCGATTTTGCCATAAATATATTTCCTCTCTCTATCCTTTGCCCCCTCTTTCATCCCCCTCCCCCCTTTTCATTTTCTTTATTAGAACCTCGTATAACCTGCACAATCGCCTCGATCTGTACACAATATAAATGGATGCGTCCTTAAGTTTACTCTCCAAGATCATATAACTGCAGGTAAATTCCCTCGGCAGTCATTGGGGGTCTGTTAATTTTGCCTTTTTTTTATTTTATTTATTTTTTCATCTTCTAATTCCCCGCTCTATCTTTCGTCGTTGCACTCGCTTCGTCTCTTCCACACCCCGATATATACGCTATGCCTGCGTGTTTTTTTTTCTCCTCGCCTCTCGCCATCTACTTCATCAAGTTATTCTAACCATTGACTTTTAATTTGTACCTGGTGTCCCAGTAGAGCCACTAGCAACGGGCTTTAATGCATATAAATCAGTCTGGGCCCCCCTTCTCTCTCCGCGAATAGATTAACTTTCAAAGATAATTCGCCGTAATGGAAGCACGCTTTTCTCGTGCAGCCCCAGCGCCAAAAAGGAGCTCCTAATGGCGATTGAATTAACCGGCTTAACAACGTCATTAATCTGTGTGATTTGTTGATGCTTATGAAAAGTGGCTCTTTCTGCCCTGTGGGGATCAGGACCGATAAGTACAATCGAAAATGGATTTTCAAAAATCCTTTGTTTTTGTTGTTGTTTTTTTCGAGCGCAAATATTGGAGACAATCATGGTGGAGTTTAGATGGAGTCAATGAATTTAGAAGGGACTTAGATATTCCTCGGTTATCTATTACTTTGTAGTAGGGCCAACTGTTTGTGGAATTATAATATACATGTAGTTTCTAAGAATGTTTAGCAGCCTTGAAACTCGGGAAATGTGCTTGAATTTGTTATTACTTCCTAAAAGTCAACCTTAAGTATGATTTACAATTATTAAGAGAAAGAAACATGAAATAGGATTTTTTTGATAAAGTCATTTTGGTATATGCATTTCGCTCACCTATATCATATCTATTTATATACCCATTATATCTTTTATATATTCTAAAAGATTTTTTTCTGTCATGTAGGCCTATACTACATTTCGTTTTTGTGATAATTATTATATGGATGCTTCGGATTTTAGTGATTTGCTAATATTGAATCTGCCATGTTCTGCTCCAGTAACCATTGGTGTTACAACTGCCATGAACATCACCGCATTTCAAACATGGCAGCTTCTTTTCGCTCTAAGACCATTCGTTTCTTGCCGAAATGTTATAAACCATATATCATTAGCGGTTCCAAAATGGCCTCCTTTGGAGTTAAAGAACGACGCCATATTGAAAATTCAAAGTTAAAACTGTTATCTGCAGCAATGTGTTAAAATATATGTCTATTCAACCTGGCACTAATTAATTTGACGATGGCGTTAGCAATGGATAAGCACTGTTGATAATCAGGTTAATCATGGTGCTATTTTGTGTAAACAACTGTTGCCCGGAATTCATCATAGATGGCGCTGGCATTTATCATTCATGTTGTTGCAATATGCAGTATGTTGTTGGTTGTTGTGAAACACTTTCAAAGAATTCGCTTAAAAATACATCTACGTGTTTTTTTAAAGATGTCTGTTTGAAATAGCACAGTTTTCCAGAGTTTCACTTTTGTCTTTTGTGTATTCAGACCGTACGTAAGTGGGTACGTCCGCCCCGTGTTGTCATTCCTCAACTGAGCTAAAGGACCCCTGGTTTTTTCACCCCCACCCCCATGGCTGGTGCAGCTAAATAAGCAATTGTGTGTGTCGCTCCCCCAGCGTTCTCTTTCGTCTTCTGGTCCTAATGCAATGCTTCGCTTAACTTTGCCGTCCTATTTCCCAAGGGACCAGGGCCCCTGGATAATTTCGGCCGAGAAATCTTGCGACAAATAAACGAAATACATTCAAGTGGAGCTGAGATGCTAACGAAAGATGAGTGGACTCTTGGGCCAACAAACCCTGGTGAGGGGATCTCTCCCACCTGCTCACGTGGCGACGTGTGGGTGGAACACGAATAGGAACAACAAGGCGCGAGACGTGAATAAATATTTGGAAATTCTTACTTCTTAAGGGTTGATCCCAAAATGACAATTTTTCTCATACGTGTGTTCACGTTTTTCAAGCATCATTTTACGGGTGATTAAACAGAAGTTGTCCACGAAATCATTTGTTCCATTCTGAACATCCTGGTTGAAAAAAATGTTTTTTTCTGAGCCTGTGTTCAAAATATATGCCTTTGCAAGAACTTAATATTACATCAACATGCTGCATCATCATGTTTGAGTTAAGTGACCATTTCAGTATTACCATAGTTATACTGGGTTAACTTGTGCATTGATATTGGAAGACTTATGTCTCACTCCACACATTTTTTTGTTCTCGTTGTTAAATTAAAACTGCATCATCGACCAATATGTCGATTGTTTTATAAGCCTTAGGTTTTTTTCCATGCGCAATTAACCACCCCCAACGATCTGCATTGCAACATGGGGCCTATTTTAGGCAATAGCGAGCGGATGGGTGCATGCGTAATGATGCTCCAGCGCATGGATCCGTGCCTGTTCTAACACTGGAAAATGAATATACACTTAGGTTTCATTTATTATTTATCTGCCATTAGTGAATTATTCGGTTTGGCGAAAAGATGCGCCTTTAGGAGGCGGGGGGGGGGGAGAATGTCGCCAGGAAAGTCAAAAGCGAGCCAGGGTTTCAATCCCACTCCCCTGCTTCTTTTCTCTTTTTTACGTCTATTGGGGGACACAAGTACATACGTGCATATCCATGGGTACGAAATATTTATGATCTGCTGCTTCACATCAGAATGCTATTAAGTGGATTACCTTTTTATACCGTTTCCCGCCTAAACACGAAAAATCTCTTCCATCGTTTTAGGATGAGGTGTAGATGGTGGGTGGGTGGGAGGGTAATGAGGCTAGGGTGACTCTGTCAACGTCACATGATGTCGTCGTAGTGCTTACCAAAGTGATGATTTTTAGCAAACGAAAACCTGTCTTTTTTTTCCCCCCTATGGATACGCATTGTGCAGAATCGTTAATGATTAAAATGTGTTCAAAGTGGTAAAAATGGTATCATAGTTACAGTATTATATTGTAAAGAAGACTAATATAAAACAAGCATATTAAAGCATATTAGCTGAGAAATCCAACTGTTGTGATGACTGAATCACTGTGCATTGTGTTGAACGTATGTTGTGTATGTCATAATTTCATTAACGAACTTCCATATAAAATTTGACTAATTGAAGATTAGTGAGTATTTTAAATTGTAAATAAGTACAAAAGGTTAAATAATCTCCATACATGTCTGAAAACATATATGGTCACATGTCGTTTTATGTCGATGTATGGATGCATATTGAAATTCAAACATAATGTAGGTGCACATATGGACAATCATAAATGCAGTACATATGCAGTTGTACGTACCGTATAAATACAGTACATAAAACATTTATGGACAGTATGTACAATCTGTTTTTATTTTATAAGTCAATATTGTTGTCGAAACAGCATGGATCCTATGTGATCCCATTAAGTCGAGTAGACTATTTGTAATTTTCTATTATTACTGAAACTGTTTTTTATATCCTGTCAAATGCCGGATTACCAAGGCTGAATTGTCTTTTTTTTTTGGATTTTTTGACGACCCAGTTTGGACCAAGCAAGATATAAATGCATAAAACAAGTTAATAATTGTCTTGTTGTTTAGCAGTTGTTGGTATCACATTATACTGATGCCACGTCACCCCTTACCTATATATAGGCAAGTTGGTTAATAAGCACTGATGAGATTTCTATCGGTGCAAATTTCGTTAACATTAACGCGATTTACCATAAGCCGATTTTTTTCCCACGCTATGTTTCGTCTACACACGCATTCGCACGAAAAGTCGGTAAAAATAGCAACGTAAAAGAAGTTTGTTTTTTTGCTGCTTTTCCAATGAAAATGGAAAACGCAGGATGGTGTATATTTGCATAACTAAATCACTGTATGCGGAGTATAATTTTTTAGTTTGAAAAACATCACAACCGTATGCGCCAAGGCGCACAAAAAGTACATGTACAAGATAAGCGAGGCATTTTATGTGATGTATCGATTGGGGGTAGGGGGATCTTCACCCCCCGTCTTATTAAAGAAATTAAAACTTCATAAATCAATCTATAGCATTATCAATCAACATTCATCTAATGATTAAAGGCGGTGTTTTATATTAAGTTAATTGAAACACGCTCTCGCTCTCTTCCTCGACGTCTCAATATAGATAACGCGTATTAATAAAGCTATTTTTTTTACTATAAAAATAACTTTGGTCGCTTAAAAACTAGATAGAAGCTTGGTGACGGGAATTTTTTTTTTTTTTTGCTGCGTTTTTACTACTTAGTAGTTTTATGATTTATTTTGTAACAAGGGGAATCTTTTTTTAGAAGCGCCATGCCAGAGCCGATAATAGAGGAATTTAGCCCCCGTTACTCACCGTTGACGATTACGATCAGTGCTGTGTCTGTCCGAATGCACATGTGCGTGATAACGATCCCCAAAAGGGGAACCAAACCGTAACTTTCTTCGAAATATACAT
>JAUJYV010002206.1:0-13422 GCA_033995625.1 Ophyiulus pilosus
GTCTCTCAGATTCAAAGTCAATATATAATAAAAGGAATGAAACGACTTTAATTATATTAACAGGAATTAAATAATAAATAACAACAGCAGATGGATAAAAAGAAATTGTCGAAGAACCGGGTTTTTAAGTTTTGTTGGAGATTATCGATTGCTGGAACATTTTCTTTGGCACTAGCGCAAATCTCGACAACTTAACAAAAGTAGTTACAAACGACAAAACCAACTGCACTTGCGTGCTTCTGGTCCCGAAACAGGGCATTTCCTTAGTTAGCTACTAAAAATAAAACTTATATCATTTCCATCAAAGATGTCTCTGTGTTTCTCCTTCGCAATGTCCCTTCGGCGACTTCACCTTCCTATATAGATATGAAAAATTAAAAAGTTGAATTTTCGAAAATTGCATAAAAAGCTGATTTCCAATACGGTATATACTGATTTACATCATCTAAGCCAGAAATCTGGAATGCAGATGACTCTGAAACATAGCCATCCTCTCGTGTATCAATTTCATCCTCATCTTCATATTCGTCAGAATCTAAAATAACAAAAATAAGAAATCTTTAAAAATAAGCAAAAAAAATGGGATTGAAATACGTCAAATTTGGGTTCAAGTTGGTAAAAAGGTGCTGACATTCGGATAAAACCATTCCTTTACAGGGCTCTTGAATTCTGCAAACCATTTCAGCCAAATCTGTGAAAGATGTGTCGTGGACAAATCTTGCCTGCAAAGACAATACAAAGTCGCTCAATATTAAAAATATACCCCGATAAAGATATCATAAAAATAACCATAAAAAATATATGTACGATTTGGTGCTCGTGGCTGGTCTTGAACTTTTCTTTTTTGGCCCTTCCAGGCAAAGTTCCTTCTCTCTCCATTTTATCAAAAAGGGCTTTACCAAAATTGTAGCCTACATCCTTCAAAAAAAAAAAAAAAAAATGAAATGGGTTAATTTTCTACATTTTGGAAAGACAAAGTGATAAACTATAAATATGCTTATTCTATGATTTGTTCAATCTCTAAAAACTTAAGAGCGATTCACACTTGCTATAATGTCCCTTAAATTTAAAAAATGATATTACAATTGTCTTTATAAACAATATACAAAGGTATTATGAATTAATTGTACGTTTTTAATCAAAGCATAAATTGTTTAGTTCATTCATAAAGGTGAAAATATTTAAATTCCTAAATTAATGAAAACCAGTATTTTCACTATGCAAAATGAAACGTTTCCAGCTTCTGCTTTAGATTTCTTCGTTTTCAAAGTCTCGGCGATTTCATGCTTAAAAATCTGTCAAGAACTGAATTTAGTACCCTGATCTCATCGAAACTGCCAAACTGCAGAGTCTTGTAGGAATCGATTGGTGGCCTGATATATATACAATAATCGTGTCTTTTCACTTCCTCCAATTGCCGGACACAGCTGACATAAGCCAGCCTCGACTGGATTTCTGGCAGATTGGGAACCTGTTAAAATGATCAATAAGTTTAACTAACTCATTAAAATAACATTCATAATAAACTCTCTATGCTTGTTAAAAGGTTTTAAGAACGGCTACTAAAAGTCCTACTTTAACGGGCTTAGCCCAAGGATTCCATCGCTTCCAGAGCAGCCACCAACCAGACAGTTCATCTCCATAATTGGTTAGATCTGTGTCGTCTTGGCTGCCAACATCGATGGCCAAAATCTGCTGGACGCCCATTGTTCGCATTACGTCCGCTGTGCAAATAACAGGATCATGATCAGAAAACGCCTATAATAATAACATTCTTGCAGAAATGTTAACGAAGAAATAATAATGCAAGGAAAGACCCACACTTGCATAACAGTGGTGTCGATGTTTCATTTTTCCCAATTTTTTACTAGAATGTTACCATAGTGGGAAAATATTTTGTTATGTATAAATTAAGTAAAATAATTATGCATAAACGCGAGTTATTTCTTAAAAAACTCTTACTGTTATATGCAGTAGTTTGAACTAAACTAATGTTAGAGTCAATTTTTTGGATTTGAGGTGTTAAAATGGGGAAATAATTAGGGAAATAAATAAAACGTTATAAAGGTAGGAATTACTAGATACTTCAGAAGAGGAAACATCGCAATCGAATGGATCTATTCATTTGTTCTGCTTTTTAAGAGGATCATTTAAAATATGTCTGGAATGCATTCTCCAGCTTTGAATGACTAACTTAAAATAAAAGAAAAACTGTTTTCAAATTTGAATTATGCATTAACTTGTGATTTACCATGCTTATCAACACAATGTTTATTTTGTGTGTGTATTAAATACTTTTTAATCGCCATTGGTATTTACTTTGTATGATACTCTTAATTGCAAATGAAGCAAGTGGTTGATAAAAGTGAGGCGTTAGGTCCACAAAAGCATATTCATACTTTAAGCATGCACAGGACAAAAAAGTACTAGACAGAACAATGGACTGAGACAAGGATAAAGTTGGGAACTTTTCGCCATGACCCTCCAGGTTTCAAATGGCTCATGCATATAAGACAATTTAGATAATGGGGTAAATATACTGAGAAAGATATAAAACAAGTGTGCATGCACCCAGAGCACATGCTTTGTAGACTACTATAAGTCTAAATAAATAAAAAGAACGTCAATAAGTTTTCAAATTTCTTAATTTTCAAAGATTTGCCATTTTTAGCCTATTTCGGGGAAGCTTAGGGAAGATGAATCTGATGACTCAGATGGCCTGAGGTCACGATTCTTAGATTCTTGAAAAAGTGCAGAAGAGCCGCAGACAACCCAACCAGCTAGCACCTTAACCGTGGCAAAGTTAAACAGACTCACATCAGATTTAGAAAGTAGCCTTTTCCCTAAATAATATCAGTCATTAGGTTGCTATCGACATCAATTTGTCAATGCTGATTATACATGGGTATTTTACTTGTATTTGATTTCAAACGTTTAAAATAATAAGTACAATGTAATAATGGGAAAAAAATGTAAGTTATCAATTCAAATCATTTGATTTTATACGCCAAGCACACATTTAAAATTTTCAAAGGAATTGTCAGTTTATGTTTAAATAGTTGTGGTAGTAAATTGCCAAAATATGTTTCTACCATCGAAAATTCATCGCTTTTTATCATCATCATCATCATCAATTGTTGGAATGAGATTTAAAAGTTGATATGAGATAATAAACGCTGACAATAAGCATAAGAAGCAACGTGATAGATATGATAACCAACATTCAAGATTCAGCCCAACGCCTCCACCCGAAATCCAATGGAAAAAAGCAAAATACAAGGCAGCAACATCTTAACGGCTAATAGAAGCCTTGAAAGCCCAATAAACTATTGCAACAACAAAGGCCAGGGAGATCACGTAATATAAAAGTGAAAAATTACGAAAAAGTAGAAAATGTGAAATGCAAGTTTGCATTTCCATTTATAATTATGCCAGAGTCAACTAAACTAGTATAAAGTAGCAGCTACTGGTCAGTACCTGGAAGATTATTGACATAGGCCCCATCGACGAGTAGATTGCCATCTAGTGGATTGCAAAGAGGCGGGAAAATGCCGCAAATCGACATGCTAGCTCGGACATAGCGCCACAACGAACCTGGAGGATCAGATGGGAAGCCACAAAAAAGAAGGGGAGAGAAAGAGAGAGAGAAAGAGGGGGGTCAGTGCCGTGAGGTCAAAAACGGGCAGCGCCCCCCTCGGGGCGTTACCTGGAAGGTTGTTCACGTAGCCACCGTCCAGCAGCAAGTGACCGTCCGTCTGATCGCATAATGGCGGCAGGTAGCCGGAGAGGGACATACTGCCGCGCACATAGCGCCACAAGGAGCCTATAAATCAAAAATGCAAGCATCCAAAAAGGCGAGACACCCGGTGATTAATATGGCACCAAGTCGGATGTTAGGTGAATGAAAAATTGAGGTCGTGTACCATTTAGAATGCTAAGAGCAAGAACATTTCACCGAGTTTCAACTACAAGAATTATAAACACTGAAAGCAGCATCAGAGTACTAGAATCACTCCGCAGAGATAAAAAAAATTGGAATGCAAGTTAATTGTTCTTGCTCGTTCAGAACGAAACGAGGAAAAAATTACCTAAGTTAAGAAAGCTATAGGTATTAATAATTAATGCTCACAAAACCCCACCGAGCATTTATGCCATCAATTGTAATTCCAGATTAAATTCAAATTTTCAAATAAAAAAGTTAGTTACAATTTACAAAGCATCACAATTTGGTTAAAAGTAATAAGTAAAAGTCTCTAATGCTTACCATGGGTGTGGATCCTCATTGAACTGCTAGTGATATCCGTAGTGATTGTGAAATAAGGTAGCCATAAATCCTCGATTTGTGTTTCACGAAATACTTCTTTGATGAGACGATTAAAAGCAGCACCTAAATAGAGAAGCAAATGTTTGATCACAAGCACGTTGAGAAAATCATCGCTTACATTAAGGGAAAATGCTTTGTGGTTAATAAAATGCTTTTAAAGCATTCTGAGAGGCTTGGACTGACCTGTGAACATTGCCGTGGATGGATACGTTAGGTCCAATATCTGTCGCCAAACCGAGGTCATTTTCTACAATAATTCAAATAATTCGTTAAAGGACATGTTCGAAATTTGACACCGATAACGGAAATCTGGGATCTTGGCAAACTATACTTACGAAAGCAAACTCCCTCGCTCTCTGAGTGTAAGTGGTTAGGCTCTTCTCCATACACCACAGAGCCCCCATGAAGGCGCCAATAGAGACGCCACCAACCATATCGATGGGAATTCCTGCATCCATCACTGCACGAATCATGCCAACATGAGCACATCCTCTGTGCAGAAAAAAAATTGAGAGATTAAAAATGGGTGAGAGGAGTCAAATCTCAAATGCATTATGGCAGGTGAGATCAAACTGGTTGGGCCAACCTTGCCCCTCCTCCACCAAGAACGAGTCCTATCGAGGTTCCGGTAAGGAATCTTGCCAATCGACTGAAATCCGAGTGGATGCACACCTCGCTTTTAAATAACTTTTCGTACATCTCGATCTGTTACAAAACAACAAATGGTTGCAAGTTAATCCCAATTACTGTGAGTTGCGTGCAATTTCAAAAAAAGCAAAGGGACACCAGAATGAACAGTAAAGAGATGAAATGGTGAATATCTTAATTGAATCATGCATTTTTCACAAAATAATAGCAAAAATAATTCAGAATGCATTTTGCTCAGCTTTTTTCGTCTTCACAAAACTGAACATTTCAAAACAATTTTCATTATTATAATTCAAAACAGCTTAAAAGTTCAAGGGCGTTCTTGGCAATAAACGAACATCACAAAAATGTGCGCACCATTCTAGAATGGGACTTCTTGGCAAACATTCTCTTTGGACAACATATGTGATGATGCGAGGAACACCATGAGCGGATGTTAAGCCAAGCGACTGTGTTCTGCGGTCTGGGAGCACTTTCTCTGTGGAGCAAGATTAGCTCCTTTTGCGTCCTGACAGCACGTGATTCCAGCTGCTTCTCTATCTGTAAGAATCAGGAACAATCAGGAATTTGTTAACAATCAAGACCATTTGAACAATGTTCCACACCTCTCCAACTGTAGGTTCCTGTTCAGCCAATGCAACAATCAAAATCACATCAGCTTGGCGAATACAACGCAAAGTCCATGCATTCAATTCGCTGTCACACTGATACAGCACAATGCGATGGTGGTCTTCCTGCTGTCCCAGCCAGCTGGAAAGTCGGAATTCGTTGGTACGATCCAAAGATGTAGCCCCCAAGGTCTTGCGAATGAAATCGCTAGTGAGCCTCAGTGTTGACCCTTTAGATATAACAAATAATATCCCAGTTATAACAACCAAGCATATGTGCATAAAGCAGCTAAAAATCTAGAAATAATAGTCTTTACCAATGGCTGACAGTGAGTGGTAAAGTTCCATGGTAAATGGGGACAATGGGACGTCATTGTTGATGGACAATATGGCGACGGTCGAGAAATTAGAAGCACTTGGTCTCGATTCCACTTTCTCAACTGCCAAAAAAATATAAACCACAATGATGGCCAATTATAGATGGCTAAACAGTAATATACGCAAATACGACCCCTACCCAATCTTCCTTTTTGCCAGCTGCCCAATATCCTGTGTCCCAACAGATGAACAAGTCGTGTTACGACCTATCATTAAATCGATACTAATCAATAACAGCATACAAACCTAAGATACATACTTTAATGGCCTACTGACAAATTACGTACCACGGGATATTTTATTTTAATGGTATTTAACAGTCCTTCAGGCATAATAGCCAATTCTGTGTCTCTGACAGCGATGACGGAAGTTGACCTCGGAGTCTGGGTGAGCAATTCCACCTAAGGCATTAAGAAAACGTGTAAAGATTATAAGTAAAACATTCGATCATCTTTAAGCAAAATAAGAAATTTACGAAATGCAAAATGCATTTGTTGATGTAAATTTCATGGATTGGAGATATTATGAAAATCATGATAGCAAACACGTGCACGGATACAAATTCTACGAGGTACTCACAAGACCCACAAGATCCCCTTTGCCATATTCCCCTACGAGCTCTTTCTTCCCATTAGCTAAGGTGATCACCGAACGCAACCGTCCACTCAAAACGATATACATGCTGTTTGAAACCTCGTCTTGCCTTTAAGAAAACAAGAACCAAGTAAAGTAAAAGTTAATAAAAACACCATTGAATAAAATGTGTTACCTGTATAACGCTTTCCCCGACTCTATGTGCTTCCAGTCGAGCGAAAAGTCAATTTGCCTAACAAACTGCGATAATCGGCTGACAATTGAATTAGCCGCGTGTAACACAATTTTCGGCTTAACCCTCATAATGCTACAAGAAATAATAAAACAATAATCAAGGTTTAACCACAATCGTTTAAATTTACTTTCAGAATTGGGAAACTGATGTTATTTGCTTCCAAAACTACATCATATATCCACAAAGTGGCATTTGGGTTAACCTAAATTATGAGAGGGTGAAAGTAAATGGCATACCTGTAGAAGTTCTTCTTACTTATCACTGCCACTCTGCTTGACTGTCGCGCACGGACAGTGAAGAAGGACGGTTCTCCTGATATCACAGCTAGTCCACCCACAATTTCCCCGGGATAGGCCAGGTACAAGACAGTCTCACTTTCTTTATCCACGATTTTTTGCGAAACAACGAGGCTACCCGTCAGCGTGTAAATTAAAGCTGCATCCTGGAATTAAATTTTCTTGACCTGAGACCTTGAAACCAGTTTTCAAACTCCTTCCAGATGCATATACACTAAGAAGAATGATCTCACCTGTAATGATTCCTGTTTAATGAGATATGTACCAGTCAGAACATCCCGCAATTCGACCTTGCCGACCAAAATGCTTTCATCTTCCAATCCTAAGTTGGATTTAATACCGTCGAGCGCCAATTTCATGTAATCGAGTTCCTCGACGCTTCCAGTGGAAGCTCTGTCGTGGATGTCGTGGAATCCCTTTTTCTTCTTCTGTCTAAAGCTGGGCAAAGCCCTGGCTGCTTCGGCATAATGATGTAGCCCGTGACGCGGAGTGGTAATATCGGAATCGGTGGGCAAGCTCGAAGCCATGGAATGGCGATGATCCGAGTAATTGCCGGTATCATCACCTGTTACTGTGTACAAATTTCACAACTTAAATAAGGATCTGATGCTGTTTAGCAGGATAATGAGGTTTTGGAGAGATTGTGTGAAAAATCTGTCTACCTGGCATGGAAACACCGAACTTCTCTTCATAGCTTGATGACATTGGTGGGTGACTAGATGTACCGAACCTTTCCCTGTGACGAGCAGGGCTTATTTTAGGAGATGCCGCTGTCGTTTGATTGGGACCGCTCATTGTTCGTCGATACTGAGATGTCTGACAAAAATAACACTCAAAATTAATGAGTGGATTTGAAAAAAGTTTCTTTTAAAAAGAAATACTGGATCTTACAGGGTTTATTAGTTGTGATGTTAAACCAAGATACTGGTACAGTGCCGTGAAGCTGACGCGGTGAAGCCGTACCATCACAATTTGAATAACTCGGACCAGGTATTCTGGGTATCGGTCAAACATG
Source organism: Ophyiulus pilosus (assembly GCA_033995625.1). Taxonomy (NCBI): domain Eukaryota; kingdom Metazoa; phylum Arthropoda; class Diplopoda; order Julida; family Julidae; genus Ophyiulus; species Ophyiulus pilosus. The sequence goes on from JAUJYV010002206.1 coordinate 8,099, forward strand.
CCTACAAATGCTTTCAAAGGTAGACGGAGCACGTCCGTGTCTACCTCAGCACGTGCGCACACAGTTTTAAAGTAGGATGATTTACCCTAAAAAATTTAAAAAATAAATTACAACTAAAAAAATCAAGTAGATAATTAGGACTAGAGCTATTGCTTACCATCAGCACATCGATGAAGCTCAAAAAGCTAGTAACGCTTTCACCTTCAGTCACAGTTTTTATCGTCAGCTCAGTGCCATCTTGTTCTACTAGAAAAATGTTTAATCGCCCCCTTTGGACTACATAAATGCTATCGTCCTGATCTCCAATACGAAATAAATAATGGCCAGCAAATATAACACGTGATTCGAGCTGTTTGCAAAGTTCCAGGAACATAGGTTTATCAAAATGGCCAAATATCCTAAAAATAGATCAATGCATTCGGGTATTATCTTCTAAAATCCAACCTTCCACTTAATGAATGCAAATTGCAAATCAGTTATAAAGATTATCGTATACCTGATGCTTTTGAACATGTAAAATACTTCTGGAGGCAATAGCTGCTCCTTTTCTACAACGTCTGCCTCTAAATAGGCAAGAGGCGGTTCCTTAACTTGTAATTGAAGAGGCTGATTATCTTTCCGAAGTTGTAATAATCTGTCAATTGAAAGTTAATAAGATTCAATTCAATAATATTTCTAAAATAAAAAGCAGTGGCTTATGATAACTTTTTTAAATTATTAAACTTCTAACAATTATCAAACAACTTACTTTTTAGCAAATTTAATGACCATATAACGCTTTTTAAATCTCTGCCGATTTCCTTGACCAGAAAAAGATTTGACCTGAGGCAAAAACAAATAATTTATAACAAAAATATGACAGTTATCAAATCTATCTAGGGGAAATGCAAAGTATATGACTCTGACCTTTCGCAACATCTTGCGGCCATAGAACAAAACTTTGTCCCTCTTCCGAAAGCGCGGTTTACCCGTTCCCACACCCACCAATTTTTTAACTTCGGCAACTGTAACTGATGAAAGAAAAGATGTATCACTTGTGCTTCGATGGCAACGGCGCATAAGCTGTCTTACTTAATGGATACAAACCTTTTCCTTTTATGTTACAGAACAGCTTTAGAATCAGAAATAATCCTAGTAATAACACAGTTCCGCATGCTGCGAGAACCGCCTAGAAGAAATCAATCGCAATTAAGTTTAATAATTGAAAAGTAGTTTAACATGCAACTATCTATATAAGGATTTACGAATCAAGCATATTTGTTATTCCAATCCTATATAGTTATGCAATGCTACAACAACCAATACGCAGCAGAATGGTTGTTACAGAATTTTATAGCACCATAATTAGCTTAGACCACCAGAAAATAAGAATAATAGTCTAATTGACAGCATTGATGGACACGATTATTCTACATGTCAATCAATTGAAACCTTATATTCAACTGCCATTGTTTATTAATTTATCCAGTGCACTCATACTGCACTTCCCCCAAGTAGATAATAATCGCAGCTACATGCAGCAACAATTCAAGGTCGGTTTTCTCGCTCATTTACCGATCAATTCTATCCACGCAGCGTCAATTCAGAACCTATATACTATATTAAACTTGACAGAAATAGGAAACCTACCTGGTTATATTTGTTAGTAGATAAATTTTCCATGAATTCTTGTAACCAATCCATCGCATCGTTGCAATATTTTACTTCGGCCCTAGGCTCTTTTTTTTAATACAGCGAAATATGAAAACATAAATTAACCCAATAAGCAACGCTGAAAAACAAAAACAGGAAGCGAACGAGCGCTTTCAGCGGATACAGTTCTGAGCTAAAGCGCTTTAATTTTTATATTTTCACGCTTATTTTGTACACCAGGTAGAATATAAAATTCCCATGATGCAATGCTAAAAATAAAAACAATAAAAGTTTTAAAAAAATTATACTAAATATTCTAATAAGTTCAACACCAAACTGTAAAATTAATTCACATACAAATAGAAAAAATGTTTCCAAATCCTATTCAGGGGAAGTTGAGCCCTCCAATAGGCTATATTTTGTAAATTCGATTAAAAAAATTAATAAATAATCACAACATTTAATTTTTATATACGCGTATATATTTTTTTAAATCTCTCAATGCAAAAGAATTGGTGTGATGTTAATTTTACCGCCTTTTCTATAAATAATAATCAGATTATATGATTTAAAATTTGCCATTTTTTTATATGATTAGAAGTTCAACTAATTCTATGCTCAATAATAATGTTACAGTTTCCAAAAGTAATTATTTTTAACCCAATTAGCTTCAAAGTGATTTTTCCCTGGTTTAGAACGCACTTAATAAAAGTTGCCTAAATACAAATTACCTTAAATAAAATTGCTTCTAAGTTTTTAGTTAAGTACCCACTTAAAGATGGGCGTCACTATGGAAGTTTGATCTGGCCACCCATCTTTCTACGTTAGCAGTTTCCATGACAACAAGAGGAAAAGTCCCATAGCACAGCCCAAGACGTCTCTTATCGATGAGGGGCAGTCGCTTTTATGTGCCATACGAACCTCATCTTATAAAAGCAGTCCGGTTTTTCGACTTAGCTTGCAAATGGGCTAAATTAGCATGAAAACGACGCCGGAAATCGCTCATCCGAGGTTTTTTATGGGCATGATGGTGCTTTGAAATCGTCTTACAAAAGATGTGCATATAAATGCACTTTCATTTATTATAAAATATATGGGAAATATTCAGAAATCCTTTTTAAGTGGAATTCTGAGTCTAATATAGTTTCTGGTTTTTTTTCAACCATGTTTCGGGAAATACCGATAACTCATGCCTGAAAACATTTTTTTTTACATATTTTGTGTTTCGGCATTTACACTCGTATAAATCTCCCCAGAAAATTGTATACAAAGGGTTTTAAGTTTAAATTTTAGCATTTACTTGCAAGAATTCTATAGTTCGGTATTCATTATGTTTTCTAAGAAAGCCCTTACTTTTTTAAAGGAAATGTCTGTTATTTCCTCTATGTAAGCTTTTGGTCAGATACAAATATATCAGTCAGTTGAGTTAAATATCCGCAGAATATTCTATCTAGAATATATAATTTGTAAAAATTACAGCAGTATACGAGAGGTAAAGCTTATTGATGATTTTTTTTGTATAAAACGTCAGCAGATTTTCTCGATTACAGACGCTTAAAAAGTCCCTAATGATGCCATTTGCTCATTTTTGTGTGTGTGATAGTAATCAATAATATGGGTGAGCTTCCCGTAAAATATTGTACTATTAGGCAAATTCGGCAATGTAGTTTCTTGGCTCATTCCCAACCATAAAAGCATTGCGGAAAACGGTTAGACGGTATTACCGAAATTTCGCAATAATACCAATCGCCTGAAAAGTCTCGTTCCAATAGTTATTAAGGGGGCTTTGTATACACCACACATTCTATTCCTGAAATGCTCAAATTTCAAAAAGCATTCTCCATAACTAAACAATTAAAAATGAGAAATTAGCAGATATCTTAGCAAATTACAAGATAAGGAATACGGTGCGATGCTTTAGCAACTATACCACACCATATTTAGTTAATTTTAAATAAATAAAACTACCTTCATGCACGTGCCGTAAGAAGATGCGACCATGTTGAAAATGCATTACCAAACACTCATTCACCACCAGCAGGTGCTGAAATCGGATATGACTAATTAATTAATTGGCCACAGAGGACGCTGATCGTAACTTGTACAACAGCGACACTGGCAGTTGGTAGTCTCGGTTTATACAATCTGGTTTGGTTTTTGTTTCAGACGGGATCGATTCCCTCCATGGAAGGTTCGTTTTTTAACGAGGTCCTTTCTGGGTGAGTCGGACATTTCTTTTTTATATTTTTCTTCCATTTCTTCTAAAACTTTTCTTTCATTCTCTTTTTTCCCCTTTTCCTCAACGCTGATTTAACTCTGTGATCGAATGTTACGTTTCACCGCCGTGACACTTTATTTTCAGTATTTTCTAGGTTTATTTCCTTCTTTTTTTTACCCCAACTTAGTCTGTCTCCTGTCCATTACACTCCTTTAGCTTACACCGCATCCTTCTCCCCGCTTTGAAACTGATGTTTTTCTGCCCGTTTTCGTCCTTATCCTTCGGCCCCTGTCGTTATACGCTGTCCGACTTCATTGAATTTTATCGGCGGTCATCTCCGAGTTATTTTTTTTTATTTCTTCTTCATCGTATTTGATCAAAAGATGACCACTATCGAGCTCCATTATATTCTTAAATCCCAGAGCTGTCATTTTCCCTTAACTTGGCAAGACCTGTCATTTTGGCCATGTCACATTAGCAGGACAATCGACCATTGCAGGCCCGTTTCACGTGCTTTTTCGCTAGCTTTTGATGTGGAAACCATATACTGTAACCGTACTGGCACTGGATTTCATTTTTTTTTAAAAATCAGATGAATGGACAGCATCACGTGGCATTTAATTCAGTGTATTCGTAGATATATGTAGTTTCTCTCGAGAAAAGTTTCGAGGCGTGACAAGGGTTTGTAATGGATGAAAATCACGTGATGCCTTCCGTGTCGAATGCTGATTATAATGTCTTGGAAGTTATCGTGAAGTAGCAAGTTTCAATCCAAAATCTTTCTTAGAAGAATTCTTTAAATTGTTTCATCGCTCTGGTTCCATTTTTTTGGTAGTTTTGTTTTAAGCTTTTGAATATACGAGGAGTAATATTTATAATGAGATTTTTTAGAACGGAATACTTACGATAACATCAATATTTGATCTAATTAATTGTATCGAAGACTTCAAACCCGGCAGCGCGCTGTCATAATCCAACCTGAAATGGTTCGATTAGATCGGCGAACGCTTTTAGTTTCTCTTCCGCTCTCTTGTTTTTTCTTTTTTTTATGAATTTCTCATTTCAACCTTGATCTTTAAAAGCGACTGTAAAGGCCAAAATACGAAGGACGTCGTTCTCGATCTTTACAGTCGATCTCCCAAAATAGTTCTTTTGTCGAATTCGGCAATGCGGCTTTTCGGTCGTCTCTGTTCAATAAAATGCATCGTTGAGCAACGAGAAACTGCATTGCCGAATTTGAATTAGTCTCATGTGACGGGGCTGACCACAAAGAACGTTAGTCTTTGCCAGCTGCTCCTTGCATCATTCGGGATAGCAGCTCTTTTAAAGCGATTTAACTACGACTGTCTACTTGTATACTTATACCGAATCAATTTTAATAATTACGGTATAATTTAAAAGTTTTAAAATGTATAAAACCATTTGAATGGCAATTACACTAACAAGTTTTAATAATCAATTTAATTACCTGTTT
>JAUJYV010002207.1:0-13418 GCA_033995625.1 Ophyiulus pilosus
ATTGTTTCGCTTAACGAGTGTTTCGCATAACGAGCGAGACTCCGGAACCAATTATGCTCGTTATGCGAGGTTCCACTATATATCGTTATCGAAGTACTTGCCTGTGCGAATAATAAAAGCCGATTTCCTCCGCAATTGTAAAAACCACGAGTTCCAAAAGAACCCAGTGAAAGGTGGGCAACTCCTGCGAGTGGGAATATCCCCTCAGGCGAAGGAAATAAAATGCCAAAGCAGTAAACGGTGCCCCGACTACAATTTGATTGAACAGAACTTGAAAGATGACGGGCATCAGCTGATTCATCTTCACTGGATTGTTTTTGTCGTTCTGGATTTTATAGCGCACCAACGCTCTAGGTTTTCCAGTCAAATCCATGACGGTGTACAGTCCACCAACGATCCAGTACAGCGAGATCGTTACGAGCGTAGTACCTGAAACGATAGTATATAGTCCCTTCCTAGCCAATAGTATACGTGGTTTTCGGCAAGTTTTCATGCAAACATCACCTATTAATCTCAATTTACAGTAATTAAAATTGCAAGAAGCAGTGAAGACCTAAACAATAAAACTATTTCACTTTCCACAAACGATCCTAGGCAAAGAAAACATATTTCAAATGATCTTCTCTGAAAAAATTCATATATATGTCCAAGACACGATCATATCACTTACGGTATAACATAACGAGAACTTTGTCAATAACTTACCAACCACTGATATGGTAAATTCATCCCCATCGCAAAAGTTGTATACTTTTTCCCACTGACCCTGCCAAAAATCGCCTGAAGCACCCCAGAATTTTTGAAGATGCCTGGATAAAAATCACGAAACATAATTTTTAATTACTGAATTGTACATAGTCAATTGCAACAGATTTTCAACAAAAAAAATACCCACCAAGTGACTGAATTTCTAGCAGCAGCGAAAACAATAATCGCAGTCCCGAGAACAAATAAAGCACTTTTCAAAGACGACAGCAACTGACTTCGTCGAGTCTGCGGAGGAGGGGCAACTTCACCTTCCTGATTCTTCATTTTTGCTAAAAGAAACAACTTTTTAAGGACAACACTAGCCATTTTTTGGTTTTGGTTGCAACGGAAAACTGAAACATCTGGTGTATGGTGCAAAGTATAAATTTCAAACATGTAGTTTTATCAGCTGTTTTGACATCTGGCTGCTGATTACAGAAGAGAAATTTGCGATACATGTATTGGGCAGGGTTTCGCGAGTATTACTCAATGACAACATTTTTCCGTGATACTGAACGAAAACATGAAAATATATGATAAACAATTACAATGACTGATTAATATTTCAATATTAATTTTCACTTTTATCAGTGCATAGCCTATATATAATTTACTGTAGAAACGATCAGTTAATTGCGTATCCCGCAATATAAATCTCGATAAGAGAATTTCAGGTGTTACTTTCGATGACGAGGGACGGAAATTTAGTTTGCTTTGCTATTAATTTCAAATATTTATTCACATATATATAAAATTCAAAACAGATGTATTCAGACAGATGCACGCAGGTGCATAATACTTGAAAAATTTAAAACCGACAAATTATACTTTTAAAATATGAACTGACACGGTTCCACAACACATAACCAAACTGCAAATGTGAAAAAAACCTTCAGATTATAAGTGCAAATTTCTGTTAAGAAGTAATAAGTAAAGCAATTTTACGAACGGTTCATTTGTTGTCCATTTAAATAAGGTCATGCATGCCGCGCCTCTAGCGGTCTTTTAGTTGACGGTCAGCGGATTAAATGACATTTAAATCGATGCTATTTATCGATAGGATCTAAGTTTGCGTTTTAAAAACTTATCATAAATAATTATCGTCAAAGTATTGTTCCACTAGTTAAATCTGTAAAGAAAATAAACATAAAATATCCTCAATTACAATGAGAAATTCTCACCGATGACAACACGAGAGCCAATGGAATAACCCGGTACAGCCGTTAGCTAGAGCGCCGTTCAGCAGCGAGTTCTTATTTTTAACAAGAACTTTCTTCCGGCGTACGTCTCCCACGAACAAGCGTAAGTACGTTTATGTGTTACTGAAATCCCAATTCATCGAATGTTTAAATATATTGTATACATTTATAATTGTTTTGTAATAACTCCTGAACATATTCTTCGATATTATACGGCGATATTTGTGCTTTTTTCGACCGGATGGATGTCCGATTAAGTTCAAAATTCGGCGTTGTCCAATGGCCGCAATGTGTGCGTGTCTGTTCGTAATTTTCTTACAAAAATATCGAGAAATCTCTCGATTAAAGTTGTTCAGGAGTTCACAATTCGTAAATTAGACGTAATTTTGTATTAATTCGACTGCCTTCACGGGTATCGTCTATTCGTATTTGTAAGACGTGCTCGAAAACATTTGGTGTTGCCATTGTTAGGAAAATTCACGTGTGTTGTACTAAACTGAACTTTCAGTGCTTTTAAACCGATTTGTCACCAAGAATCTTCAGCATTTATATCTTAAATAGATTTTATCCCGACTGGAAAGCTATACAAGACCGTCCATTTACCCTATTTAGCCTATTAATGACCAAGCTAGCCATTATGGGTCATTTAACCCTTAATGGTCCTTAATCGACAGTTTGAGCGTGCCAACGTCTTTATACTCACCTTAACTTTAATTGCGGGATGGGAAGAACCACGCATGTGCATCCATTAGGTTCAGTTAGTTCAATGCGGGGCTCTTCCCATCCCGCCATTAAAGTTAAGGTAAGTATAACGACGTTGGCATGCTCAAACTGTCTATCATCTCCCAAAAGTATTCCTGGATGGAAATCACAATAACAAAACAATGTAGATATTTACGTTTAAAGTTGGTGATGGGATCATGTTGCGGTTATTCTGAATATCCCGTGCTAAAGATGATTTTTGTGTTTCACAGGTAAAATGGCTCGTATCAAGAGGGAAAAGAAGGGCAAGTCCGCCATAAATGAAGTAGTTACGAGGGACTACACGATCCATCTTCACAAGAGGCTCCACGGCATCGGCTTCAAAAAGAGGGCCCCGAGAGCCATCAAGGAAATTCGCAAGTTTGCCGAAGAGCAGATGGGAACTCCAGATGTCCGTATCGACACTCGTCTTAACAAACACGTCTGGTGTCAAGGTGTAAGGTAAGCGCCCGTAATTCATTATTTTCGTTATGCCTCATCACCCTAATCGTTGCGGCCCAACTAATGCACCCGCTTCTCACTTTTCTAGGAATGTTCCTTATAGGGTGCGAGTTCGCTTGTCTCGCAAGCGTAACGAAGACGAGGATTCCCCGCACAAGTTATACACGCTGGTTGCATTCGTTCCAGTGGATACTTTTAAAGGTACGGCCTGCGTGCGCTTGGTTAGGTTTTTGTCTTTTCGTTTCCAACGAAATATTAATTGTTCCCGGTGATCTTTTCTAGGAAAACAAACTGAAAATGTTGACGTGAGCGAGGAATCTTAAATTGAAGAATAAATTTCCATTGGATCAATTTACACACGTTTTTTCTTTGCTTTTAATTAACCGGACAAGTTAAGTGGCGTAAGTAAAGCCAAATGCTTTAGTTAATTGCAGAATATCTGGATTCGATGCGAAAAACAGTTTCCCATAACCTGTAAACATTGACGGCGATTGACGTGTTTTCCTACCCGACTTCATTGGGTCTCAATTTATGAAGTGCCCTCGACTTTATAGTTCGGTCGACCTGTTAATCCTCTTTTCTTAAACCTGCGTGTTTCCTGACATTGTCGTCGATAAACACGTGGGAGCGGATATACGGTAGAACACGCTTAAGAGGTTTCCAACTTTAAGTAGTCTTAATTTTTGCAAAACTCTGGTTCTCGTGGTACCAAAAGTATGGTTATATTTCAAAATTATGGAAGGTTAGTTTATGAAGTCAGAAAACTCGGTCCCTCGAAAAGCATTTTAACATGTTTCTACTGTACGTAAATTGCATGTTGATAAGCCAGTCTCGACTGTACTCGGTGTTTGTCTAGTAACTGTTGGAGGTCTCAGATTTTGAGGGCGATATCATCGGCGAATCCTCTTAAGTGGCGGCTCTTTCGGATAAGAGTTTAAACTGATGTCCCGTGTGGAAATCCACTAAGGATCGACCGAGAGTTGGCTTCAGCGCCTAGTGTCAAAAATGATAGATTCGCCAGGACTCTGTTTTGGCTTTGGCTCCGAGTGTCCAAAATGAGAGAATCGGCCGAGACTGTTTTGGCTATGGCGCCGAATGTCCAAAATGAGATTCGGCCGTGACTCTGCTTTGGCTATGGCGCCTAGTGTCCAAAATGAGAGATTCGACCGAGACTGCTTTGGCTTTTTCGCCGAGTGTCCAAAATAAGAGATTCGACCGGGACTCTGCTTCGGCGCCGGGTGTCCAAAATGAGAGACTCGGCCAGGACTCTGCTTTGGCTGCGGCGCGGAGTGTCCGAAATGAGAAATTCGATGGAGGCTCTGCTTTGGCTTCGACTCAAGAGTGTCCAAAATGAGATGTTAGACCCGGACTCTGCTTTGGCTGTGGCTCCGAGTGTCCAAAATGAGATTCGACTGGGACTCTGCTTTGGCTTCGGCGCCGACTGTCCCAAATGAGAGATTCGACTGGGACTCTGCACTCGGTCGGTCAATAAAGTCCACCCTCGCAGGCAGGTACACCTGATAAATGCACATATTTTGCAAGCCCCATGTTCAATTTTGGTATGGAATTGTGACCGGATATTTGCACAAATAGCTTATTTGCACATTTCCGACTCGCTGTGCAAATCTTCGAAAATTTGAAATTGCCGCCTATATTCGTTTCAATTCACGGTGCCTAGATGGCGCCACTGTTGAACGACTGGGAGTGCCGAATGCGTGTATGTGCTGTTGGGGGCGAAAAGGCAAGTCTGAAGCGAGAAGCCATAGGCCAAAGTTGTGTTTTTGAGATCTTCCTCGATCGGCGTCGAGTGAAAACGCTGGAATATTTTCATTCGGCCACCAAAAGGAAACAATAATGTAAGTCGCAATTTCATTCATTTACGAGGCTATAATTCAAATGGCGAATTCTAGAACATTCTCGAACATTCCAGAACGTTCTAGAATTCAAACGTTCCATGTTCCAAAGATGAGTTCTTATTTCAAAACATTTAGTTGGTGAAGTTATTAAAATGAAGTTTTCATTATAAACTCTTATCGTAAACGGTTGGTAGATTTGAAATTGTGAGCTGTATTCGTTTGTTTCTTAAATGAGGTTTAAGTATCGGTTGATCTCGATCATCACACCCCTTTTTTCCGTTGCCCCGATCACTACGTGAATGCCCGATGCTTGCCTATGTCGGAATTAAGAGGTTTGTGTAAAAAAAAGTAGGTTTTGTATAAAGTGTAATAAGTCATTGATGAAATGCAGACAAAATGTCAGTTGGCATCTGTTTTGTTGAGCTCAGACGGACGTTAAACTCAGACATTTCACGTTGGTGTGTGACAAAAAGTCGATTAGGGTGAACTCAATCAAGAAGCAGAGAAGTGGGAGAAAATAGTTCATAACAGGTCTGTGTTACGATTTTTTGATAATTATCGTAATTAAAATGTTGTATTCACTACCCTAAAATGCAATATTAGGTCTGCAATTTATCAATTTAAGTGTTTTAATATTAAATTACTGTTAAAATGTGGATATACAGGGTGGCCACACAAAAAAAGGGGAGCCTGGTTCATAAATGTTTGGGAAATGTGCAATTATCCGGTTTGTGCAGTTAAGCGGGTTCGAATGTATAGTTTTGCGTGACTATTCCAATAAATAATAGTTGTGGCATGTAGGAATCGTTATCATTGACTGTTTTAACAACAGCGGTTATAGTGTGACCGGATAATTGCATAAACCGGTTAATTGCACATCGGTTTTCTGGGTCGCTGTGCAATTAAGCGGGTTCGACTGTATGTTGATATTAAGAGAGGTACGGTCGAACCCGCGTAATTGCACACTGCCTTATGTTTGATACATGATGCGAACCCGGATAAATGCACCTATTTTACAAGCCCCATGTGCAACTTTTGTATGGAATTGTGACCGGATAATTGCACATATTCTCTATGCCCTGAACTCTTGCCCTATGTTTTGTACATGATGTGAAGCCGGATAATTACACACTGGATAAATGTACATATTTTGCAAGCCCAATGTGCAATTTTTGTATGGAATTGTGACCGGATAATTGCACATATTCTCCATGCCCTGAACTTTCGCCTGTTTTGTACATGATGTGAACCCGGATAATTACACACCGGATAAATGCACTTATTTTACAAGCCCCATGCGCAACTTTTATATGGAATTGTGACCGAATAATTGCACATTCTCCATGCCCTGAACTTTCGCCTGTTTTGTACATGATGTGAACCCGGATAATTGCACACCGGATAACTGCACCTATTTTACAAGCCCCATGTGCAACTTTTATATGGAATTGTGACCGGATAATTGCACATATTCTCCATGCCCTGAACTATTGCCCTATGTTTTGTACATGATGTGAACCCGAATAATTACACACCTGATAAATGCACTTATTTTACAAGCCCCCATGTGTAACTTATGTGGAGTTGTGACCGGATAATTGCACATTCTCCATGCCCTGAACTCTTGCCCTCTGTTTTGTACATGATGTGACCCGGATAATTACACACCTGATAAATGCACGTATTTTACAAGCCCCATGCGCAATATTTGTATGGAATTGTGACCGGATAATTGCACATATTCTCCATGCCCCGAACTTTCGCCTGTTTTCTACATGATGTGAACCCGGATAAATACACACCTGATAAATGCACGTATTTTACAAGCCCCCACGTGTAACTTTTATGTGGATTTGTGACCGGATAATTGCACGTATTCTCCATGACCCGAACTTTCGCCTGTTTTGTACATGATGTGAACCCGGATAATTACACACCGGATAAATGCACTTATTTTACAAGCCCCCATGTGTAACTTTTATATGGAATTGTGACCGGATAATTGCACGTATTTTCCATGACCTGAACTTTCGCCTGTTTTGTACATGATGTGACCCGGATAATTACACACCTGATAAATGCACCTATTTTACAAGCCCCGTGCGCAATTTTTGTATGGAATTGTGACCGGATAATTGCATAAACCTGTTAATTGCCCGTTTTCGATCACTGTGCAATTAAGCGGGTTCATACTTGTGGCATTTTCTGTTACTTGACGCCCACTAAGTATATTTATTAACGGAGGCTGTCAGTAATTTAATTAACTTTTAAGTCTGTGGTAGGTGTATTTAAATTGGGACATTACATCCCACATCAATTTACACAATGACGGATTTGCATTTTTGATCCTCCCCTAAATTCGTTGACAAAATTGAGCCACTTTTAGAGAAATATTTTTAAGTATGAAAACTTTTATAGTTATATTTAAAAGTCAACAAAAATTGCATTTAATTAAAACATAAATTCGTAACTTTTTTTGTTTTTCAATCAAAGTAAATCCGGTTTTACACAAATATAGGCGACAAACGTACGAACAAAACAGCTGCAGTCGGACCCGCTTAATTGCACACTCACCCGGCAAGCCGAAAATGTGCGATTAACCGGTTTATGCAATTATCCGGTCACGATTCCATACAAAAGTTGCGCGTGGGGCTGGCTCGTAAAATATGTGCATTTATCCGGCGTGTGCAATTATCCGAGTTTACGTCATGTACAAAACATGTGGCAAAAGTTCAGTGCTTTTAGAAAATATGCTATTATCCGGTCTGTGCAATTAACCGGTTTATGCAATTATACGGTCACGACTCCATACAAAAGTTGCAGTAGGGGCTGGCAAATTATGTGCATTTATCCGCTGTGTAATTATCCGGGTTTACGTCACGTACAAAACATGTGGAAAAAGTTCAATGCTTTTAGAATATATGCAATTATCCGGTCTGTGCAATTAACCGGTTTATGCAATTATACGGTCACAACTCCATACAAAAGTTGCGCGTGGGGCTGGCTCGTAAAATAGTGCATTTATCCGGACTGTGCAATTATCCGAATTCACGTCATGTACAAAACATGTTGAAAAAGTTCATTGCTTTTAGAATATATGCAATTATCCGGTCTGTGCAATTAACCGGTTTATGCAATTATACGGTCACAACTCCATACAAAAGTTGCTCGTGGGGCTGGCTCGTAAAATATGTGCATTTATCCGGCATGTGCAATTATCCGGGTTCACGTCATGTACAAAACATTGTGGGAAAAGTTCAAGGCATTTAGAATATGTGCAATTGACCGGTTTGTGCAATTATCCGGTCACGACTCCATACAAAAGTTGCAATAGGGGCTTGTAAAATATATGCATTTATCCCGACTGTGCAATTATCCGGGTTCACATCATGTACAAAACATGTGGGAAAAGTTCAATGCTTTTAGAATATATGCAATTATCCGGTCACAATTCCATACAAAAGTTGCACAAGGGGCTGCTGGCTCGTAAAATATGTGCATTTATCCGGTGTGTGCAATTATCCGGGTTATGTAACTTTTTGTGTGGCCACCCTGTATATATAGCAGTAATAATGTCTAACCAGGTAGGCTGAGGTAGCACGTGCTTTGCTGCCTGGTTAGAGAATCGGGGCGGAAATCACGTGTAAAGATGGAACGCGTAACCGTGGCAACCGTGTTCCAAATGGAAAATAAGAACAGTTTTCGATCCGCCATCTTGGCTTAACGTAAAGCTATACGAAGAAGAAGAAGAAAGTATATGAGAAAAATGAGGCAAAAGGACGAATTACGTGTTGAGATTTCGTTGAAATGTGAGCTATGAAGTGAAAAAGAGTGCGTATGGACGCGTAGTAAGTAAAAGTAAAGCAGCATCAGTTGGTTCGCGATAGATTTCTAACGAAAGCTCTCCTCAACAGCTGTTTTGTTCGTACGTTTCTTGCCTAGATTTGTGAAAAATTGGATTTACTTTGATTAAAAAACATATTGCCAACAATTAGAGAAAAAAAAAAGTGTTATAGCCTATACTGTAATCTTTCAAAAATTACATTTCTGCTTTGAAGTATAGTCTTAAATCACCCCGGTCTAAAGTACTGATCCAGATGTGTTTTTTTTGTATCGCCACCCCATCAAGAGGAATTTGCAGATGCACAGACTGGTGTTGTCTCGTTTTTTCACTGGGGATTATGTTAAAAAGTGCAATAGTCCACTAAGAGTATTGTCTTTTTGAATTTGACGTTTTCTGTAGGTTGTCTAAATGCTGCTTGTGTTTGATGTCACTGGTCTTTCTGTCATCGTCCACACATGGAGAAGTGTACACGGCGTTGGTTGACCTGGAGAAGCTGCTACACACAGAAGGAGAACTCATTAAAACCTTGAATGAATACGTTGACACGGAAGAACAAAGGCTGCAGATAGTCAAGGGGTAATTTCGAAACTCATTTACTTAAGCCGCGATCATCCTGGGCGATTCTGGCATGCGGTACGTGTGTTTTTGGGGGTTTTGGCAGCGCCCAATGAACCCGTGCTCTGATATGTGGCCATGAACTGCAGCTGCTTGTTTTTGTATCCTTAACTAGCCGTACGTCTGGCACGTAACTCAGCCAGAACATCTCCCAATCGTAAATTATTGTTTCTGTTAATCGTAATTTTTGCCAAACTTTGTAATTGGCGTTTTAAATGCATTAACCCCGCAGCATTAGGATAATAATATTATCCCACCCAAGGTCTGCCGATAAAATACATCATATTGACAGGGAGCTAGCTGCTGTACAAATGTGAGTCATAAAAAAGTAGGACCCAATAACAAAAAAAATCAAAACTTGGTGAAAAATGCTTCGATTTAAATGAAATTTGGCACTTGCGTAGAGCAATTGTGCAGGAACGAAAATGAATTATAAAATGTGGTGGAAATGCTCTCCGGTTTGCTTTACGCAAGTTCGGAGTCTAACGGGCCGTTCTTCGGTCGACGTATCGATTATACGCCGGTCGAGTTCGATCCGAGGTTTCTCAATTCGTAGTTTCGAGTCTTCGATATTATTAATCTTTGCTTTGTAAACTTTATCCCGGAGAACTCTCCAAATTTTGTAGTCCGCAGGATTCGAGTCTAGACCGTTCGGTGGCCAGCGGTTGGGTTCGAGGAACTGCGGCGTTTCCCGTTGCATCGGTTGAACCGTTTCTCGAGCACCGTCTCGTTGAAAAATGAAAAAAATCCGAGATTTGTCGCATGTCCGGAGCAAGTTTTTTTGGTCAGATGTTCATCCTCGTACGCAAATCGAAGATTAATAATATCGAAGACTGGAATCTACGAATTAATAAAATTCGGATCGAACTCGACCGGCGTTTAATCGGTTTGTCGATCGGAGAATGGCCCGTTAGACTCCGGGCTCGCGTAAAGCAAACCGGAGAAAACATTTTCACCACATTTTATAATTAATTTTCGTTCCTACGCTATTGTTCTACATAAGTGATAAATTTCAGTTAAATCGAAGCATTTTTAACCGAGTTGTGATTTTTTTTTATTATCGGGTTCTCAATGGTTTTTTTTACGACTCGCGGTTAGTATATTAATATTAAATTAAAACCACGATGGGTTTCCAGGTTGGATTGTACAGTGCTTACGCGCTGGCAAATTTAAAATATAAATGCAGGAAATCACCCCCTCGTATTTCCAAACTCAATTGAAGTCGGACGAGTGTACGTTCGGGATGCTAAGGAAGTTAAAAAGGCTGAATGATTATTATCTGCAGCGACTTCTCAGCGCACCAGAGCTCCATTTCACTGGTGTTAAGCAGCAGTTTCAGTTTTACTTTGATAGGGGAGATGAGAGCAGGGTGCATGGCCTTGCTTGTTTTTGAATTTTTTGTTTTCGAAAAAGCACTATCTGCACACTAAAACTAGTACCAAAAACACTAATGAAGGCATTCGTACGTGATCCATACTTAATATCGTGATTATAAATGATCCGGGCACGGAGCGATAAAATTAGCCCAACATAAAAAATGAAAATTATAAGTAAGACTATATTTGCAACGAGAATGACCCTGGTTTAAATTTAACTGCCGAAATCAAGGATGTGTTTTGTAGAGTGTCGACGGAAATTTAGCGGCGAAAAATACGCACCGATGAATAAATAATTTGTTTCATTAGCTAAACTACGAACATTTGAATTTGGTGGAAACGCCCGTACGTGTTATTTATTTGGTTGAAAGTTTTACGTTGGAAATTACCCTAACTTTTAAGGTGCATGGCTACTTTTGATGTGCAGTTTTGTTATTGCGGCTGCAAAAAAAGTTACAGATCTGTTCACACGTAGGGTGCAGCTTTTGCTTAAGCTTTTTCCTCGCAGCTCGCATCGCAACTTTTGGCGAGGCGTTTCATAGCCGTATACGACCATATATTATTATACATGGCCCATCAACGACCATGTATGCCCATAAATGTCCCTTCAAGGGATAAAAATGGCCCAATTACACTTTAATAGTCATCTATCAGGGTTCCCACAACCTTGAAAAACCTGGAATGTCAGGGAATTTGAGAGAGTCATGGAAGAAACCTGGAAAGTCGGGGAACTTTTCAAATTTGTCCCGGAATATTTAAGACCTGGACTATCATTACAAAAATATGCCATAAACTTATTAAATAATGAATAGAAGAAATATGCCGATGAAGACGAAGAGAAGCAGTCTATCAATTTGATAATCAAGTCAAATTCTCTCAGAAAAGGAGCCGAGACAAAAATGAATGACATTATTGCTGTTGATAAAGAAATTGCCAAAGCTGTTCAGGAATCATTTTAAGCTAGCCTATTCTTCCAACTAAGTTTTTGTTAGTTACAAATGTTCACAAATGTTCGCGTTTCAATTTTTTACCGTTTTACTCGAAATAAATATCTTTGCTAAGTAAAAATAAAATGGAAAATTTCACAACTCCCTGGAAAAACCTGGAAAGTCAGGGAATTTTAGTCTCAAAAAAATGGGGGAACCCTGTCTATTACTATACATGGTCCATATCAGGCCAATAATAAAGGTAGTTTTTGGTCCTTAATGGGACATGCTGAGTAATAAATGACCAAATATGGGCCAAAATTTCTCCTACCAAGGGCCGAAAGTCGCCCTTTTGCGTCCCATGTCATCAAGGGCCAAATATGGACCTTATATTGCCATACATTGGTCATCTTTGTTCCTTGATTTGTTCCTCACTTTTATAGAAACATGTATTATCATAAAAATTATCAAAATAATCGAATTCGTGCCGTATGTCGTGTACGCTGCATGTTCAGACGCAGCAAAGTTTCAGCTAAATGAATATTTTGTTTGCTGCGAGCGCAACCTGTATAAACGTCCCTCACACGAGGCCGCTTTTAAACTGCGTGCAGCATCAATAATGCTGCATGCGGCCGTACTGCAGGAAAAGTAGCCTGGTATGCAAGCACCTTTACTATTCGGGCAGTTATTCTTGTTCTCGGCTGCCCTGACCTCACTCCCGCCCGCTAAATCCATCGAGCTGACCCTCGTGGTGTCCTCGTCTCACTTCATTATTCTCGCCAATTTGTTTCGTGCGTGGAAATAATTCATTTCTTCATTTCTTCGCTTTAGATATCTGAAAGAATACGAAGAAATGCACCGCGATGCTAGTCAAGACTCGGAGAAATTTCTGTCTAATCCCGTTAATGCGTATCTGCTCATAAAACGCCTTTCGTCGGACTGGAAATCCGTGGAAAAACTGCTCACAAAAGAGAAAGGAAGAGGCGAGTGCGCTTTTTCTCTCCTGAATTTTTCACGTGACGCGCGTCTCACATTTCTGTTCGTGTTTTGTTCGTAGCCATTATTAGAAATATCACGGAAGAGCGCGTGGATCTGATGTTTCCCGACGAGGAAGATTTGAACGGCGCTGCCGTGGCGCTGACTCGCCTTCAAGACACGTACCAACTGGAGACGTCGGCCCTCGCACGCGGAGAAATTCAGGGTGTGCGATACACGGCTGAACTGACCGGTTTGTAGAAGAAAAAAACAAGAGTAACGGTAGTTATAGTTACGGTTGGCAATTGGTACAAAAGCGGGCTTCGTTCGATTGCAGCTGGCGATTGCTTCGAACTCGGACGTCAGTCTTACAACAACGGGGATCACTATCACACGGTTCTGTGGATGCAGGAGTCCTTGGATCGGTTCGAAGATGAAATCAATAAAACCGTGATCAAATCCGATATTTTGGAATATCTGGCGTTTTCTTCATTTATGGTAAGGCTGGATTTAATCTTTTTTACCCTATGACGAGCGCGGGAACGTTAAGTAAAAAGTGTTGACAGTGTCAGCATTTAAATACAGTGGAACCTCGCATATCGAGCATAATTGGTTCCGGAGTCTCGCTCGTTATGCGAAACACTCGTTAAGCGAAACAATTTTTACCGTAGAAATTG
>JAUJYV010002208.1:0-13417 GCA_033995625.1 Ophyiulus pilosus
TGACTGGACAACATGGCAGTACTTGGCCATCTATGGGCCATTTATTCGTTGTCTGGGCATCATGACTGTACTTAGCCGTGTATGGGCCATTCGTTCTTTGACTGGGCATCATGACTGTACTTAGCCGTGTATGGGCCATTCATGCTTTGACTGGACATCATGACTGTACTTAGCTATGTATGGGCCATTCATTCTTTGACTGGACAACATGGCAGTACTTGGCCATCTATGGGCCATTTATTCGTTGTCTGGGCATCATGACTGTACTTAGCCATGCATGGGCCATTCATTCTGCGACGGGGCATCACGAGTGCACTTGGCTATGTACGGGCCATTCATTCTTTGACTACTTAGCCATGTATGGGCCATTCATTTTACGATTTTACATCATAAATGTACTTAACCATGTATGGGCCATTCATTCTCTGACTGGACATCATGACTGCACTTAGCCAGGTATGTGACTTTTAATCTTTGACTGGAAATCATGACTGTACTTAGTCTTGTATAGGGCATTTTAAGATTTTGAATATATGGATACTTGGTTAAATAAATCAAACAAGTCAGGGTCCATTGTATGTTTTTTTTTCCACCTAGACTCTGAATCTGGACTTGCCTGTTGCATGTTAATGACTCTCTTCTTGGCCCTATTCTTATCGAAGTGATAGACCTTGGCACTTCTTGGCATGATGGCCGCCTTGAGTTTATCCCCCGTAATAATAATCCTTGAAAAAGAAAATGATTTTATCTAGGATCAAGAACCCTGTGCCATATTTGGAATTTTAGTAATGCAGGCTTTTCACATAACTGTTATTGCTAGGCCTTTAGATTGTTAGATTATGATATTGTTAGATATGTTAGGCTGATGACTGCTTGAGAATTCAATTGTTTTGACAATTGGTTATCAGAAAGTAAATAATTATTCGGAAATGTATTAGTGGCTGGGTTTAAATAATACCTTGTGAGTCATAAAAAAGTAGAACCCAGTATTAAAAAAAATTTACAACTTCATGAAAAATGCTTCGATTTAAATGAAATTTGGCACTTAATAAAGGTGTAGGAATAAAAATGAATTTCAAAATGTGCTCAAAATGTTCTCCGGTGGCCTTTTCACAAGCCCGGAGTCTTAACGCGCCATTCTTCGTTTGACGAGTCGGTTATACGTCGGTCGAGTTCAATCCAAGTTTTTTTAATTTGTAGTTTCAAGTCTTCAATATTATTAATCTTCGATTTGTGTAAAGTGATGAAGATTTGATAAAAAAAAGTCTTGGGGAAATGCGGCAAATCTGATTTTTTCATTTTTAACAAGACGGTGCCCGAGAAACATTGAACTTCTGCAACTGGAAACACCGCAGTTCACCGTACCCAACCACTGGCCACCAAACGGTCCGAACTTGAATCCAGTAGACTACAAAATTTGGGGAGTTCTCCAGGAAATGGTTTACAAATCGAAGATTAGTAATATCGAAGACTCGAAACTACGAATTAAGAAAACTTGGATTGAACTTGACCAGCGTACAATCGATTCGACAATCAAAGAATGGATCGAATGTTATTTAATTGGTTGGTCAGCAACATTAAACGAAGGTGCCCTGATCTGGTTGTGCTTCTCTTTACCCTGTTTCAGATAACATGACATGACTTTAATGCATTCAGTTGTGAAATTGACCAGCCCCTGATAACTTGCTGATAGCTTTCCTGCCTTGCACAGATGCTATGCAAGGTTGCACACATCAGCGAAATTAACAATTACGTTTTTTGGAAATGCAGTCGATAATAAATGTCACAAGCACTACCATTACACTAATTATGCAACTCTGAACAACTTTCTAATTCGAAGTTTTGCTCTATCTCCTACGGTTTAGATTTTAAAAGACAGTTCTGTGATACAAGGCGCTCTCGGCCATCCCCGCACATTGCGATAAATGGGACAAAATACCCCGAAAATTACGAAATTATTTCTATGCACTTACCAAAGATGTATTATCAAAGAATTAGTTAAAAAATACAATGGGATGTTCTTTTAGATGCTAAGTCAAAAAACTTTGGCAATTGGCAAGTACGAGTTGAGCTAAAATTAAGCATCTGTGTTGGCCTTTATCCAGCTTGGTCTGTGTTGAGTCTGTTGAGTCTCTGTAATTCTGTTATATTTATAAATTCCTCCAAAAATGAGTTTTATTTATTCCTTCTGTAACCTCGAGTAACAGATGTGTTGAAGTTACAAATACGGTTTGATTCTCACTTAGCTTCATTATTCAGTTTGTTGCTCCAGTTTTGCCAGAGTTTGTTGCTTTGCAGCTTAATTTATCATAATGTTGAATCAGCTTTGTGTTTCTAAATTTTTGATGCTGAATGTGCTCTCTGGACACATGTTGCCTTTTGTTCCCATACCCCGCTGCACGGTCTTCAAACTTTCAGCCATGGCCAAACTCCACGGCGTAACCGTAGCACAAAATGCAGCACAAGTCACACATTTTAGAAGCTGACTTATATTTAATGTTTATAATTTTTTTCAAAATGCAATAATAGCCCTAAGTTAAATTATAAACTAAAATTTCATAGACTAAAACTTTAGAAGAAATTAAATTCAGTACATAAAAACCAGAATATAATTTTCTTTTAACAAAAAAGATTTCGTAGAACCTCAGAGTACCATTTCCCTATCCCACATTCCATCTTTGGCCCCTTGAGTGGGGCTCTTCCACAAGATACCACACACAGTGCGATTGAAACTTCGTAGCCCCGTGCAGAAGTCGGGTTTCGGCTCTCAAGAGAAATTTCAATCGTTGTACTGTTGATATTTGGATCTTTTGACTAATGAGTTTGCTGACCACTGGATTAGACGATGGAATAGCCTTCCTGGCGAATGTCCAGATTTAGTAGAAATTCAATCTAACAAAGATGTCTAAGTCGCTACTGACGTAGGAGCATTCTCCTGAAATTGGGCACGGCCCGCTTACCATATGGCATTTAGTTGCTGACTGTAGGGTACTGAGTTGAATTGAATTGAAATATTAATAGCTTGTTTCTTATTGATCAGACCTATACTTATTCAAGCTCTTCCAAAGGGTCTCGAGTTGGGCCATTTTTAGCCTCAGTCGCCTTTGGGCCCTTAAACCCCAACCAACAACAACAACAAAGGGTCTCGATGGAGATTTGTCTTTTGTCTTGGATTTCTTGTATGGTTATGACGTCGTAACGTCTCAAAATCTAAGGAAAAGTAATTTCATTAGTCCATTTTAACTTTAGGGTGAGATTTTCAACATGGCCGCGTTCTCTGGAATGCGGCGCAGGAGGCCATCTTGGAAAAACAAGATTTTTTTTTCTTAGCATTTTACTCAGATTTTATATCCTTCAAACGAAGCACCCCAACAGAAAAAAAACTGTCGTTATTCAGAAAAACTGCAGTTTCTTACTGCACGGTTTGCATATTAACTGCATCTTGCCATTTCCAAAATGGCCGTAAATTTTTACTGCGGAAGCGGCCATCTTGGAAAAGTTATATAATAAGCCTTATTGTGAAACATTTTCAACTATAAGCCTTATTGTGAAATATTTTAAACTATATTACGAAATTTTCTCAAAATATTTCATACGTAATTTTGAAGGTTTTTAATGACATGATGATGATATATTAAAAGTGTTTCTTATCAAATTTCAGATATGGTATCATCGATCGATAAATCTTTACACCCGAACTTTGCTTTGCACGCTACACTAAGGCTTTCCGAGGATGATTGCAGCCAATCGGATTACATTTGCACACGTTTCTAAGGTACTTTTGTTTTATATAACTCGGAACTCGGTACAAATGCGTGCTGTTCTAGTTTGTCCTTTGATGGTTATTGCCACATGATGCCCATATCTATAATCTTGTATCACACTTCACCTGACTGCTGTCAGGTTGAAATGCATGTGTTTGACCATTGTTAAACACTCGAAAACGTATGTTCGGCACTTTTTTTTCATGTCCCGATAACGACAAGTCTTGTCTTTTGCACTTTGGTAACATTGACAGTCCAAAAAATGCCGAGAAATGTTTATTCGGCAAAGTTCACCCGTAATTCCACTGATACTGGCAGACGACTTAATATATAAGCTGTCATCGTATCATTCTGCGAGTGTCAGCTTGCACCTCCCAGCAGAAATCTACAGCACTTTATTCAAATTAACTGCAGTATTTTTGCAGTAAAGTAAAGGGCAGAATTTGAAACTGAAAATATTTTGCAATTACGAATGGTGGAAAACCTGAGATGAAAGGGCAGTGTGAAAATCCAAATGGCAGAAAGTGTTGTTCTTTTGCAGTAAAAGGACAGTTGTTTCAAATGGCAGAAAAATGCATTGTGTTTTGCAATAAAAGTGCAGTCCCAAATGGTAGAAAAATTCATTTTTTTGCTGTAAAAGTGCAGTTCCAAATGGCAGTAATACTGCTGTAAAAGTTCAGTTCCAAATGGTAGTAATACTACTGTAAAAGTGTGGTTCCAAATGGCAGTAATACTACTGTAAAACTGCAGTTCCAAATGGCAGTAATACTGCTGTAAACGTGCAGTTCCAAATGGCAGTAATACTGTTCTAAAAGTGCAGTTCCAAATGACAGTAATACTGCTGTAAAAGTGCAGTTCCAAATGGCGGGAAAATGCATTTTGTTTGCACAAATGTTAGAAAAATGCATTTTGTTTGCACAAATGTTAGAAAAATTAACTTTTTTGCAATAAAAGTGCAGTTCCAACGACAGAAAAACTGCATTTATTTGCAATAAAAGTGCAATAAAACTGCGATAAAGGAGCAGTTCCAAATGGCAGGAAAATACCTTTTTTATTCAATAAAAGTGCAGTTCCAAATGGCATTAAACTGCGTTTTTTTTTCCAATAAAAGTACAGTAAAACTGCGTTTTTCCCAATAAAAGTACAGTAAAACTGCGTTTTTTCCAATAAAAGTACAGTAAAACTGCTGTAAAAGTGCAGATCTGTTTCATTATACACCTGGCAATTACCCTGCAATTTTACGGCACATTTTTTCTGCTGAGCTACCCAAGTAACCAAAACTCATTGGGCCGTATTTGGTATGCCGATGTGTATTATTTGGGCCAATGCACGTTCTGAAATAATGTTTAAAGAACCGTTTAAAACTTTCCAACCCAATCGCTCGACGGTCGGTACAACTTGTCCAGTGGCATTTTGTAAGATTTCCATAGAGCGTTTTCAAAGGTTCCTCAATGTTTTTTACAACAACAACAAAATAGAATGCGCACGGTTACTTGAATATTTGAAATAATAACTCTTGAAAAATCTGAGTGGTTAAGTCCACTGGTAAGCTCACAAAACATGACATCTTCAACATGGCCGTCTTCAGGAGATGCGCCGAAGCCAAACATGGCTGCTTTTGGAGTAAAAGGTTGCGGCCATATTGGAAACAAAATGCTAAAATGTTGAACGCAAGAAACATTGGAAGTGCTGAAATTCTAACTTATATTAAGTAAACAATGACATTTACCTGTATGAGCATTTTCACGGTTTCTGGACGGCTAGCTTTCTTTGGTCCTAGATTTTGGATGTTTCTGTCTTTCGGACTCCAAGGACCTGGTTGCTAAAGATTGCTGCTGCTGAAACCAGCAATAGTGACCAGGTCAGTATCGTGGACACGGTCAGTCGGCGAGATGGCTTTCGATCTCAATTAATCGGAAACAAAACCAAATCCGATGATCCAAAAATTTCAAATCCTCTCTCGTAGAGCCAACCCTGCTCGATTACAGTTTAGATTTGTTAAAAATGTAAACTTTTGATATTAAAATGGCAAGCGTGATTCATTTTAATGAAATTTATTATGCCGTGGTCACATGATGATTCTGATATTGTGTACGCCACCTACGCATTTATACACATGATCCCTGAAATTTTATCCGTAAAAATATCTGTAAAGCGTAACAATTGTACCAAATCATGCTTACGCAGATGTCCAGGGCCGCACGTGCGCTACATTGAAGGAATCAACGTGTGTTGGTCCCCGTCCGGAAGGACAGGGTAATCCGTTGAACCTCCTTCGTGATAGGGACTGGGGCTTGAAATTCTTGCCCACGAACGAGGAATCCCCCGTAAGTGCGAATCATAAGCTCGCGTCGATTACGTCCCTGCCTTTTGTACACACCGCCCGTCGCTACTACCGATTGAATGATTTAGTGAGGTCTTCAGACTGGGGCCCGGCGAGATGCCCTCGTGGTGTCGCGCTGGTGTCCCTGCCCTTTGTACACACCGCCCATCGCTACTACCGATTGAATGATTTAGTGAGGTCTTCGGACTGGGGCCCGGCGAGATGCCCTCGTGGTGTCGCGCTGGTTGTCTTGGAAAGAGAACCGAACTTGACCATTTAGAGGAAGTAAAAGTCTTAACAAGGCATATTCGATCGGCAATGGACCCTCGTCAAAAAAAAGTATATCGGCATTAACTTTTCCAGCGTTGAACAAATCGATTACGCCCAAACCAATTCCAAACGGAACCGTTCGGTTTGCTTCCGCTTAAATTCCGCACAAACCAATTTTCTTAATTAATTTTAATGTCCAAAGTCATTAATACACAACATTTCGCATATCACAAATTAGCAAAGAGGGAAGTTAGTTAGAAAAGTACAAAAGTTACAATCAAGTCGTATACAAGTGCTCGCATTTGGAATGCCCACCGTAATTAAGTTGACCGTCTACGAAAATTGTAACTAACGAATAATTTACTCTCGTGTGCTGCGTCTAATTACTTTGGACTCATTTCTCAGCTCTCGGGTTGATGTTTTCCGCTGATAATGTTCGTGAAAAGCGCCCCGCGTCTTGCGTTCGAGTTGATTAACATTGACGGGTGAGATGAATTCTTTTAAATTTGGTGTGAGCCCGCGTAAAGTTGATCAGGCGCAGAAATCTAGAAATCTCATTGAGCAATGTCCCTAATTAATCTAATCGAGTCTCCATTTTACGTGTGGCTGCAACCTAATTGGGAAATCCACTCGACAACGATGGTTCGTAATGTAAATTTTACGTAGAACGTGATACAAAAAATTAGGTACTGTAACGCGGCATTAAGATGCCCTAAAGTCAGTACCGTTAACGGTTAAAATGTCTAACGATCGGCTCTGCCATTATTAATATTGACTTTAGTACGGTAGTACCGAATAATTGGAGAATACTGTTGGAGGTAGGGTGGTTAGATTTGATCTAATTGTTAAACTGAGAGCCTTTGAATGCCGTCGCCTCCAACACGTTCATAGAGCAGCATGTACGCGCTGCTATTGAAGACTTGTCTAATCGGCACTTCGTGCACGGCGGTGTCGGAGCACAGGAACCATCGCTCGTGATATGGGCTCTGCAGCGCTCCCCTCCGATAAGTCATGAAGTGACCGGAGTGGACGTCTCCCAGGTGCACGATGACAGTCTGCAGGCGAAACAAGTTGCAGCTGCCACCACCGCCCGGAGCTGCGCTGCTGCCATTACTGCAGAAATCGGTAAAGAATAATAGCTGTAAGTGTCCTAGCTAACGAGCGAATAACTTATCGTTTCAGGAATCTCGAGGCGGCACGTCACTTACCCGAGGCTTTGGTTTAATTCCAATTGCGAGATGGCGGGTGCGAGCGGGCCGACAAGACGTGGTCCGGTTCCGTTACTTAACTGCCTTCTGCAAATACGGTAATTATTAATTATTGGAACTTGATTCCACACTGGCCAAAACCAGCGTTTCACAAACGCTTTATAATCTAACAATGCGACACGCTAAGGTCATATATGGAGATTCTCGGCAATGGGCCTTTTTGAAAAGGTTTAATCTGCTGGGCTATAAAAGATCAATTGGAGGGAATCCCTCGGTGGAGCTCGGCACGATTCAAAGTTTGGTGATTTTTAACGTTGGCCTGTTTCTGCAACACGAGGGCTAAACACCAACGCCAGGGTATGGGCCTTCATCACCTACCTGGAAATTTTGCATACGAGGGGGGGACTTCCGCCCTCTTCGAGGATTTTACGTGCAACAATTTACTCGGGATCTCGGTTTAAACTCCCATCCGAAAGAGCCGCTACTTAGAGAATTTCTCCCATCCGTAAAAACTCCCGCCGAACTTTACCGGGTAGCGAACCTTGCACCTTAAGGGCGTACGCACGCGCATAACTCGCGCTACCGCCAGGTCGGCACGATTAACAGTTGAAATGTGCTTCCGAAGTGCTCACCGAGCAGGGATGAATATCGACCGAATTTACCGATCCCATCGGCATTGTCTCATCCACCGTCTCTGTCGTGATCTACAGTTGAAATGTGCTTCCGAAGTCTCGAGTTGATGTCGGTGCTCAAATTTAAGAAATTGAGCAATTGCTATCAACGCACCTGTTAGCTACGGCACTGCCACCAATAAGACCGCTCGCCTGGGACGTGATCCCCTTAGGCCCATTTCCCGGTCGATGGTAGTACACAAATTCGTTCATGTTGAGGTATTCGTCGAATGCTATGTGCTGGTAGGACTTCGTCGGCATGCCGTTGTTGAGCCACGTCATCCTCTGGATGTGGATGCACAAAACGTCGGGCAACTGAAATGGGTAAGGGCCATTTTAGCGTGATGTGCTTTCTCGACTCGGATCTTTTTCGACGGTCAAACTAGTCCTACTTTTCCAATGGTCAACCGCTTGACGGACGTGGATCTGGTTTTTGCCGAATCGGGCTCGCCGTCGTTATCGGCCACTTGTAGGGCAGAACACTTTTCGCACTCGACGTCTTGGACCTGCTCTGGCATCATAAAGTGTCGCAAGCAGTCCTGGAGGGTCAGTTCTTGCTAGAATGGGCGTAAATTTACGATAAGAGTTATGAAACTACTCAAAATATTGCCGAAAGTATTTCGCTTACCCACTGCACATTAGGTATTGACAGGGAAAGACTGTCAAACGTGTCAAACTTGATGGGACTCTGCAAGAAAGGATACAAGATGTTGACGTGTTGACACAGATTTTTGCGCTATGAAAGAATCTTTGATTTATCTACCGTAGTCGAGCACTTTTTGCAACGCAACTGACTAGCGAAAAGACCCCGGTAAGGAATGTTGCGTAGCGTTTCCTCGCGTCTCAGCTTTGGTAAATTGATGCAGCTCTTGGACAAACACCTGGACGGGTTGAGGGGCTGTTCATCCTGTTTTTGGGTGAAATAATGGACTTATTTGAACGTTTAACTCTAACGTATATTTTCACGCGACTGGGGCACTCGCGGAGTTCAAGTTTCAATGTACGAAGGGGTGCCGGGAAGTTCCTGGCTCTACTTCCTTCCAATTGATTTAGAAACAAAACATCAACTGAATACGAAAGCTTAATATCTTGTTACGCAAGTGTGTGGAAATCAGTTTTTTCCCATTCTTACAACATGTTTTGTTTTAGTTAGAACGTGACGCGGAGGAGGCACGGGCAAGCTTCACGTCGTTGGAGTTACAGACCGTCAACTGAATACGAAAGCTTAATATCTTGTTACGCAAGTGTGTGAAAATTAGTTTTTTACCATTCTTACAACATGTTTGGTTTTAGTGTGAACGTGACACGGAGGAGGCACGGGCACAGTCACAAGAATTTTATTACTCTGCCTAGAAAAGCTGTAGCAAAGATCTGAAAAGTGTATCAGTCTTGGGGGGGAGTATGTTGAATAAATGTATACTTTCACAATTTTCACTTTTTTATTTCTTGCCAAAGCCAGGAACTTCTCAGCACCCCCTCGTAGTTGTTCACGGTCTTTTCAACACAGATCGACGAGCTTTGCGCCCAAGAACTTACGCAGAGTCGTGCGACATCCGCCAGCGAAGGACGTACGACTTCTTTCTCCAACTCCTCCTCGATGGTGGTGGTCAAGACGTGAAACATTTCGTGGGCATCCTAAAAAAAAGCATTACGGAAAAGGCGGTCACGCGAGATTTTGGCCGTGGGCGACGATGGACAATTCGCGCAAGATCCGTCGTCCATACCTGTTCGTCGTTCGAGATGGCCCAGCGGTTTCTTCTGAGGGCGTGCAACACTTCTTCCGCATGTACGTCATCGCCAGTGTATTCGGGACCTTGGCAGTTCAACACTTTGAAAAGAGACACGGACGATAAGTATGCATTGGCGCATTCCTACAACTCGTTAAAATATTGGTTTTAGGTTGCATTTTCTCACCACGAAGAATTCTGTAGAGCGCAGAGATGAGCGTGGCGTTTTCTTCACCGGCCTGCCGCGGGCTGAGCTTCGCGCTGACGACTTCCATCCATTTCACGATAGTCGGACTCGACGCCAGACCCTGCAACACGGCATTGACGAAGCAAGACTTGCCGAGGTTGAACAGACCCGGTATTTTCCCTGCAGTGAGTTAAGAGGTTAGTTACGCAGCTCTTAGTATATTTAGTGACCGGTTACCGTATCGTCAATATGCGTTGTTTATCGCTACCTAAGGACTTTTTTTTGAATTTTAACGTCGGTCGTTTTGATACTAAATACCATTGAGTCGGAAAAGTGTTGGAAGACGTCGGTCCATTGTAGATTCTAGCTAGAAGTTTATTTTATGTTGCCAGTCAATTTCGATGAAACAAAACTAAGTGGACCTATAGCTAGGGTTGCCATACGTCTCGTATATACGGGACTGTCCCGCACCACCAACCAACGAACAGAAATAATTGAGAATGGATTCGTGTGGGGACATCATCTCAATGGTCGATTCGGATCCCTCGTTTTTGAAATCAATTGTGACGGGTGACATTCAAACTGCTGTGATGAGGTAGCTTCAAGGGGTACCAAAAGAGAACTTCTCACAAGCGTTCCAAAATTTGTGCACACAATGTCAAAAGTGTATTGTGTCCTAGGGGCCTACTTTGAAGGACAGTAAAGTGTCTTTTCTGAAATCACACAATACGTTGATTTCCGTTGATCCCGTATCAATGCTTGGCATTTATGGCAACCCTACTTATGGTGTAACAAGCAGTCGAAATGGTCAATGCAGGACATGCAAGGACTGGTTTTAGGGGGCATGGACCCTTTGTTTACCTTTTTTGGGCTTGCGACGTCCAGTTGTGTTTGGGCCCCAAAAAATATATGCACCGGCTATAGCCGCAGCTGACAACACTCCCAGAATAAAGGCACGGTTGCTGCTGTCTGTTGCCAGCCAAGAAAACATTTTAAATAATGAAAAATTATCCAAAATTGGTGGTTTTTCACGTTACATAACCAGAGAACGTTGACATTATAGAATTCCGTATGGCGGTCCAATTACGCTTAGTTCCTGGTTCAAGAGATAATATTTCGAGTCTGTAAGTCACGCATTGCTAAACAAGTCTGCAAAGGTCGGAATTTCACGCACTGTTATGATAAATAATTACATTTTACCTTATTTTTACATTATTTTCAAGCATTAGCGTTTTTCTGAAATCCCAACCGTTATAACGCAGGTGTGGCCGAGTCGCAAGACCGTTTCACTCTTCCCCCGAACGATTGCAAATATTTATAATTACTTTGTTAAAAATAGAAAGATAAAAAAATTGGCGGAGCCTGTCAGTTTTAGTTGATGAATGTTGGGTTTTTTAATTAGCATTCTATTTTAGGGGTACGAGGGCGGTTTTAGGGAATTTTGCCAACTTGCGTGGGCGCTCATTGATACGTGGTTAGGATTTGTGACTTTTACCCACGATGCAACGGGGGAAAACAATAGACCATTTCAGCTAATATCAGCGCTAAGTGAAGTCCGCTAGTTTCGGGTTGTTTTTAATGATTACGATGCGCTTAATTTTTGTTGTAATTCGGTAATCAGGTTCTCGATGTTGTATTTTAGTCTTCTGAATCGCGATCCTCAATCGAAAATTCTGCCTCGATGTCGAGAGGAAAGTTGAGAAGTGCCGTTGAAGTTTGCGCTGATTGTGGGTCTCATGGTGAGCAGTGAGCTTCCTTCCTTCCTGTCCTAACTTAAATAAGTCCTTTTGAGTAATCATATCGAAAGTATTTTTTTATTTGATAACTACTTGTGTTTGTGTATCGCTTGGCAAAAATCCCAGCCATCTTCGTTGGCGTTTCTCCTTGCCCATTACTCTAAACTGAAGGCTCGAATGTGACATTGAAAAACCCTTGCTCTGCAAAGTGCCCATTGGGTGAAAAATCGATACCATATGCAGTTCACGAGCCTACCTGTTGATTAGTCTACCTGTTTTTCAAAGTGCACTCCGGAAAGTTTGTTTTTTTGGGGCCGTTGGTGCTAATGCACAATTGTTAAGGTCATCACAGGAGGCAAGGGGCCCTTGGTGGTGATATGGGCGGGCATCTCGTTTACAAAGTCAAACGTTTAGGTTTTACTATAGTTATTCGTGAATTTAATTTGGTAATTAAGGCAGGATTTTGACACATGGGTTGTGATAATGGTGACAGTTTGACATTCTGTGTGCAAACAGGACCCATCAAAGCTGATAATAAGCCCCACATGTGCGGAAATCCGCCACTGTCAAAGCGTCCCCCATGGGAAGTTGACATTGGACCTACTTCCGGTGGTAGTGGGCAAGCCTGTGGGCCCCAGATGACAAGAGGTCTCCAAACATAAAGTGGAGCAGATGACATGGTAGTGTTAATTTGTTAAAAGCCCTTAAGGTTTCTGTTATCAGCTCTGTTTGCACTGAGTGACCCCTTTTGCTACTTCCAGGGAAGCCCTTTAAAATTCATAAGCTCTTGTCAGCTGGCCTCCCTCTCTGCCCTTAGCATCTTTTGAAAGTTTTCAATGTCTGAAAAATGGCAAAGGCGTGGCAAGTTGACATTGGGCCTACTTCCCGTGGTAGTGGGCATTAATGGCTGCCTGTGGGCCCCAGATGACAAGAGGTCTCCAAACAAAAATGTTCCCACCCTACATGAAATGGGTGGAGCAGATGGCACAGTAGTGTTAATTTGTTAAAGGCCCTTAAGGTCACTGTTAACCCTTTTGCTTCTTCCAGGGAAACTAAGCCCTTTAAAATCTGTAAGCCCATATCAACTGGCCCTTACCATCTTTAGCATCTTTTGAAAGTTTCTGAAGAAATGCGGCAAAGTTAGTTACATCATGTATACATTTTTTTGGAACTTCTCTCGGCCTACTAAAAAATGTCAGTTGTCTGAACTGTTTGTTTTTATTATTCGGCGTTTCATTGTCAAAAGTTTAATCGTAGCGATTGCTGAATAGCTCCTTTTATCTTTTTTAGACAGGCTTTGGTTTGTTTTCGTGACCTTTGCTGGTGATGAGTCACGTACCTGTCCATTTAACTCTGATAACCACAATGCCGTCTACGCCTAGAAACTCGTGCTAAAATACGAGTTAGATTCAAGTAAAATAACACTCGTAATACCAAATTTGAGTGCTGTCGGTAATACAGTGGAACCTCGCATAACGAGCATAATTGGTTCCGGAGTCTTGCTCGTTATGCGAAACAATTTTTACCATAG
>JAUJYV010002209.1:0-13416 GCA_033995625.1 Ophyiulus pilosus
GTCCAATTGTCCAAGTAGTGTCGAAATAATAATTGGATCAGGATCATAGGATTCAATGATTCTCATCCAATTGTTTTTTCCACCAGGGGTAGGGGACAGTCTACCCAGACAGAGGGATTTAATGAACCATGGCTGCTGGTGAAGAGAAAAGGCTCTAGGAGAGATCGTGGGAGTAGGCAGGTGGCTGGAGTTGGTGCTTCAGGCATTCTGGTGTGTAACTGTGGTGGAGTGATCTACATTGCGCACCTGATGTTGCCCAGAGAGGTGATTCGATTGTCTGAGGGGTAAAGGTCGGCAAACCTGGTAAGGCAACTACGTGGTGCTATACTGGCACCCGAGTTGAGCATTCAACCTCACGGGTAGTGCTGTGATAAAACATGTCAGTCCCAAACCCATGGTGGTGGTGGATGCTGAAACCGACAACTTGGTAAGAGATTTGCCTGATGTCATCTGAGGATCTGAGGAGCTTTATTGAAGAGGTCCGACGTGTGAAGTCTAAGGCAAGGATGGTAATATCAAGAATCCTTTCTAGGTTTGACAGAGGATTTCAGGGCTAGGAGGCTTACACAGAGTGAGGCACTTTTTGCAAAGGATTTCAATCTTTTGCCAACAATAAGGCATCATATTTCTGATGCCTCAAGAATTGTTAAACAATCCTGAGAGGTATTACTCTCATGATCATCTTTACCTCAACCCAGATGGAAAGTCTGTTCTTGGCTGCTTGCTCAATAGGGCAACTTCAGGACTTGATCAGGGAAAGCAGAAAGTTTGAATTTGCCTGTAAATCTCATTCATAATGAGAGGAGGCAGTTTAAAGGTCTTAATGTTATGGTTTTAAATTGCCAAGGCATTAAGAACAAGTCGTTAAAGTGTTGGGATGCAGTGGAGTCACACTGTTCAGACATCATAATTGTATCTGAATCATGGTGAACTGAAGAAATTGCCAATGAGGAAATTTTTCCTAGCAACTATACAGCTTATCGAAGGGATGGCGAGAGTGGTTATGGCAGGGTATTCATTGCCCACTCTAATAAATTTGCTTCTGTTAGAGAAACTGCCCTGGAGACCAATTGTGAAATAGTTGCAATTAGTGCCATACTGAAAAATGGTAGAAAATTGATAAATGTTTCTTTCCATCATCCAAATCATCCACCTTGATGAATTTTGTAAAGCAATTGACATTTTGCATTGAGACCATCACACACCTTATAATTATTATTGGTGGTGATGTTATATTGCCAGGTATAAACTGGGATAATTATATTCACACTCATTCTACTCCATTTGCTAGAAATTCGAAATCGTGCCAGGACTTCATGCAAATCATTCTTTAGAGCAACTAAACAAACAGACCACTAGGGGCAGAAACACTCTTGAGCTACAAATAACAAATTCTCCAGAGACGTTCACTGATGTTTTTACAGATGCTGGGATTGGGGATCACGACCAATTAATTGTTGCCGAGTTTGTGGTATTGCCATGCAAAATTATAGTTCCTAGGAAAAAGTTCTACCAGTTTCATAAGGCTGATTGGGTCAGTCTTGGGGCATTTGTCAATACTAATTTGTCCATCATTTTGAAAAAAATATGCATGAAAGAACTGTGGGTTGTAAATGGGATTTATTCAAAAAAGTTATTGATGAGGGCATTTCAAAATTTATTCCTTCTAATTATGTTGCAAAAGATCTGAGCCAGTCTGGTATAACACGGAAATTAATCACACCTTACGCCATCTGAGACTGGCTAGGAACTGGCAGATCATAGAAATAAAAGTCTTCTCACAGCCAAAAGTAGATGCCAGCGTTTTCGCTGATATCAGTAAGTTCTCTGGAAAAAGGGACTTTTTCGAAAGTTGGTTCGAACAGATACAATTTATCATCGGTTCCAACGATCTATCAGATAAGCAGAGCTATGACTCCCTTTTCTGGTTAGTAACTAACTAAGCTCGAAGCTTCTGGTTTAAAGAGACAATTCTTCAAAACCTTTGCACAGGCCAAAGTGGCCCTGTTCTCTCGATGTGGTTCACACGAGACGAACATTGTGCCAGGTGAGCAAATCAGCCGCCTTAAACAAAATGAATTTCAATCTACGGGAGAATTCATAGATCAAATTCTGGATAAGTACCTCAAAATATCGTACTCTCCAATGCCTATTATGATGGCTCAGACCATCTTTCTGGCCTTACATCTTGCCATATTTCATCACATTGACATTGAGCAGATTAAGGACCATGTACAACTCAAAGAGTTGGCTATCAGACATGAGAATATGCTCATTGCAGTTGGGCAGTGGCATATTAATAAGAAAACTCCCTCTGATATGAACCGACCGAACAATGGACGACCACAAAATCCTTAACAGGATGGTCAATCAGGTCGAAAAAATTATCGATCTTCCAATAATAATAAGAGCCAAAACTCTGGTCAAAACCAACGAAGGTATTTCAGCCCTAATCAGAACCCACAGCAAGGTTCTAGTAATGTTCCGCGTAACAACAGCTCGAACTATTACCAAAAGCAAGGAACAAGTGGCAATCCACAGCCTGCCCAAAATTAGCCTAGATCAAACTCTATGACTACGCAGAATACTACTGCTTCTAAGCAAAGAAGGATCCAATATATGAAATTGGATGATCCCCAATGCTATAGCAGTCATGGATCTTATCACGATTCCATATGAGGAAATGTGCCTATCGTATATTAAATCATGGAGGTGATCATATATGTCATGGTCTGGGTCAGTGTATCATAGAGGGTTTCTAAAATGAAGCTTTATAAAGTTATAAACAGAATCACATAAATTACTTGCCCAAAAGCATGAAATAATTTGGCAAAAACTACTGAAGTAAGTGCTCCCAAAAAGTGGCACAAATTAGACAAAAATGCTAAAAAGAATACTTGGTAATGGCCGGCTTATCAATTTTATAAATTGTTTGTATTATTTTAAAATTGTCATATTCTCTTAGCACATACTTAAAATAATACAAATAGTATAAAATTGATAGGCTTAATTCATTATGGCACCACTAATATAAATAGAGAATATTATTTGAATCTGGTATATGCAATACCACGTACTAGAAGACGAATTAAATCTAGTACACTCAAATAATGATATGCATTGCTGCTATTAAAAAACAGAAGATAACCCCAGATATTATTAGTAGAGATGATGCTAATACATATTAATCAAAAAATTTAAAATCTTTCATCTTTTTACTGCTAAAATGTCTACTTCTGTAAAGTTAGAAATGATAGTAGAGTTTCGTTTAAAAACGAAAGCCATGATAGGGAAACATGTGCGGCCAATAGGGAATTTCAGGGGAAAGTTATGTTGTCAGTGATTTTCAGCGCCATCTTACGGATTTTTGGTGCAGTCGGGAGTGCTTGCAATAAGCCTTAAAATCTAACAGCATCAGTGGAGAGAGAACACGACTTCCTATTTAATCACATTAACAGATTGTTCATAACTAAATATAAGATTCAAGAAAAAAAGTGGGGTGGCGGTGACTAAAATAAATCACTAATCATTGTTTAACATGATTTTGACTCATCATAGATAGAAACAGGAAAAGGTGCAGCACATTTGACAGT
Organism: Ophyiulus pilosus; assembly: GCA_033995625.1. Classification (NCBI taxonomy): domain Eukaryota; kingdom Metazoa; phylum Arthropoda; class Diplopoda; order Julida; family Julidae; genus Ophyiulus; species Ophyiulus pilosus. Next base: position 3,594 of record JAUJYV010002209.1, read on the forward strand.
TTCAGCATGCCAACGTCTTTATACATACCTTAACTTTAATGGCGGGAAGGGAGGGGCCACGCATTGAACTACTCAATGAACTACTGAATGTATACTGGGCGCATGCATAGTTCCTCCCTTCCCGCCATTAAAGTTAAGGTAAGTATAAATGAGTTGGCATGGGAAAACTGTCTAGTCACCAGATTTACTACCAGAAAATATTAGCACAAAAATGTGTTACTAAACTGCCCATTTTCTCTATTATACCACCTATACACCGTTAAGATATGAAAATCCAACATGGGTGGTTTCGAAAGTGTTGTAATCTAGTGGAATTGTTAATTGCCTGAGACATCCGAATGTCACACCTGCAAAGCAACGTTGCCACAACAAGATGCCCCAGCAAATGTAATTACCTTAATTATTATTATAATTGGTAATAAATATGAAATCAATGCCTAAACTAAGCTGATCTCTCATAATATGCTTACATACTAATAATTTATAATTTAATTATTTACTTACCAACGGTGATAATGTGGACGGCAATGATGCATATAAATCAAAAAACAGCTGCAATGTATTAAAATCTAGAAATGCTGAACAAAACATATAAAAAATCATTAAGACTTGCAAATGAAACGAAAATAAATTATCAACCTAGCATTTGAGGTTCACAGGTTACCTGGTCTCCAACTAGTAGGAATTTGAACAGTGCACAAGTCGTCTGAAGATTCATCTGTGGAAGTGCCAATAAAGTCAAATGTAAGACAGTTGTGTGCCAGGCGTAATAACTGCGTCATGAGTCCATGCTAAAAATAATAAAAAAACGATAAAGAAAAATGAAGTCAACTGCAACATTTAAAAATTAAGTCTTGGAGATTCGACATTGACCAGGGACAAACCTGGAAAAGGGGGTGATCAAGATCCCCTATTGTTCAATAGGGATATTGAATTCAGATGTACAATATGTTTAAAAAAGACTTGCATTACACCAAACAAACAGACATTAACTTCTTACTTGACCAGAAGTCAATCATGTAATGGAAGTGTACAATAAAAGTTGACACAAAAAGTGACTGTAATGCAGTACAAATAATCAGGAAACAATGTATAATCTGTACAAACATGAATCCCAAATCAATGTAGAAAACAAGTTTGAAAATAAAGAATAAAATCATGAACAAAAGAAAAATATGTTTTGTATTACATTTACAGCACATGTTGAAACAATGTGCCAATACATAATTGTGCACATTTTACTACATTATCCCCGACATTGATCATCAAGCCTGCATGGACTTCAGTGTAAAGTTGGGTCCACTATACCAAGACTATACCAAAGCAGTTTTCAAAATTTAAAGTTTGGACGCTTCAAAAAACATGTTTTTGTTTTATGTTTTTAAAAACAGCTTTTGCAAGAGAAAAAAAAAGGCGATTGCTCAAGTCCCGGTGAAGATCAAATGATGGAAGCAAAATAGATATACTATGGTCCCAATTTGAAAGTTGTAGAGCACGTCGATATTAGTATAAATGCCTTGCTTCCCAACATGAATTTCTCAAGAAAACGTAACTAATTGCTTTACACATAAAGTGATTTATTTTAAATAAAAAATAATTGAATGAAATTCCTATTCATTTGGCAACTTGCTCTTTAAAACTAAAACATGAGACTGCATTGACCAGCTTGGTCAACTTCTCACCTTAACAAAAAAGTAGCAAGTGATTTAACATAAATGTTGCTCATAAATCATAACAGCTCACTAATTGCTCATGAGTTAGTGCCCCCTGCTATTTAATTTCGAAAGTGACCAAAATAAAAGTATTAAATTCAAAATCAATACCTATCAACTAGATGGGTTGATTTTGACCCTTACAGAAAATCATAATATAAAATGCAATATGGTACTAATAGCTGTAATTATGCTTGGTGATCCTTAATAAAAGATACTACCAAACAAACATCTTCAAAGCAAATGTTCAAAGTGCCTTCCTTGTTCTCCAATGCACATTTGTGCCCGATACTGCACAGAACATTCTACCTGTCTTGTGGTATTTCCTGATAAGTTGACCTGACGATGGGGATTTGTTTGCTCATACAATCTAACTGCAGCAGCAATATTAGCATTGCTCCTGCCATACAAAAACACCATGTGTACCCATCTCATTTACAGGATATTCAGTCATTTTTTGTTTGCTTTTTTTATGAATAAATTGCATAACATTTGGACTCAACAACATAAACTGAAATTATCAGTTTTCTTAAGCAATTCATGTTGGAAGCAACGGATTTAGACTAATGTTGACATGCTCTACAACTTTCAAATTGGGACCATTATGTCTATTTTGCTTCCTTCATGTATTTCCTATGTGAATGACCTTGAAACATGGTCGAAGGTCAAATGTTTTTGCACCTTTGGATAGAGCGCCCCTGACTTCCTATAGACATTTACTCGCAAAATTTTCGTATCTGCATCGGTATAAACGTTATTTCGGAACGATAAAGACGTTTTGTTCACCCTGTATATATGTATATACCAAAGCAAAACGAAGAATTATACACATTTATCATCGTATTGCTTTGTCAAGGGCAATTAAGCAATATGGCGCGCACACACACACACATGACAATCCCCTTGCTGTAGCTATACCCAGCAGAAAATGTACTGCACTATATTCAAATATACTGCAGTAAACAGTATACAGTCGATTCCGCTTAATCTGGACACATCCAGCGGAGGCGTTTTGCCCCGATTAGGCGGCTGCCCAGAATATGCGAAGTTAAAAAATATATACTGTCCGGATTTGTTCTTGACAATTTGGCCTTAATAAATGGTTGCCCAGATTAACCGGTGTTCAGATAAAGCGGAATCCACTGTATTTGAATTATTTGAATATAGTGATGTTAATGGCAAAATTTAAAACTGCAGTTAAATTGCCATCCTGAACTGTCAAATAACTGCAGTTATATTTTATAAAAACTGCAGTAATACTGCAGTAAAATTAACTGCAGTTATATTTTAAAAAACTGCAATAATACTGCAGTAATCTGCTGAAATTAAAATTAACTACAAATCTAAGGTTTTAACAAAAAATGAAGGTTTGTTTCATAAAACATCAGAATAACTGCAGTTTTAGGAAAAAAATATTATGGAAAACTGCAGTTTATTTGAATAAAGTGCAGTAAATTTTCTGCTGGGTACAATAGGCCAATTGTATATCTACGGCAAATGGCAAACGTAATCTCATGAGCACACACGCCATACCACCTGCACCGAACAAAACAAACCCCAATGGATTAATCATCTTACATTAAAATAATACCAATTTTATTCATACAAAATTCATTAATTTAAACTCACTTCAGAATTTCAGATAAATATCAGATTTACTCCATGTTTTTTGCTTTCAAATTTTTAGTATGATTTGGACGCCATGCTTTTGAGAACAAAAAACACGAAAACTCAAAAGCAGGTTTTGAACAACAGGTTTATTCTAAAAACTCTTCTTTTGCTTTTCGTATAGTCTGGACTGGGCTTATGGTATCCAGAATACATTGTTTTAACATTTTTCAGATGTACCCTGCAGGCAAGCATGCATTGAGGGTTGCTGTGAAATTTCATCCAATTGCTACATTCACATTTGGAATTGGAGTTGAGATCTATTTGCATCTGCTTATTGACGTCTATGTCACGGATTGGTCCTAACCCTCTAACTATAGTTTTGGCTGCCAAAATCCTAATCACTCCCCAAACTTTGTTTGATCAAGACTAAGGTAATGTGAACATATGTATACTACCTTGGCAAAGAACTTCAGGGATATACATGGAAATGCTGGCCTACTGTAACACATCTTGACACAAATCACGAGAATGAGGTTGAATAGGAAAAATAGGTTTGCGATGGGAAAATAAATTATGTATAATATAAAAAATGTACATACCTGGCCTTCATCATTAAAATTTAAATTTTTGCAGTTTTCAAGTGCTGTTCTAAGTAGGGTGCATGATAGTTGAAAAATTTCATAAAGTTGAGTGTCCCGAAATGATGATGCTATTTTTCTGTGTTTTGTTAATGAACGATTGGCTTCGGCCTAATAAAAAAAGATAAAGCATTTTGAGTGATAACGGTATTGAATGAATAATACATGGTAGGCATAAAACATTTCCAAACACTACAAATGTATATTACATACATTTACAGCTGAATGATTTAGCAAAAAAGAAAGAAAAACTCGTTAAATATTGTGCGTTTTTCTAGGCAGTTGGTAAAGGCGCTGAAAATACTAGAACTCAAAACGGCATCAGTGCAAGGGAACGCTTAAAGTGTTTTACTATATCATGAGATACAAAAAATCCCGTATCTGGGATTTTTGGGGGCCCGGAAAGCAGTGACCTATCAGTACTAATAGGGCCTGCGCATGATGTCCAGTTGGCTTGAAAATCTTTTTTTTTATAGTTACCAATCTAGGATATTGACCTATGTGGTCACCATTTGGAACTTTGGTGATACTGGCACATAGGTCACCTAGCATGTGCTTCTTAATTCAATTTCTAATCGGCGAAATTGACCTGGGAAAATCTGTAGTGTGATTATTTTCACTATTATGTTTGATCTCTTTATAATGCTGCAGTCTCTATAATGCTGCAGGCAGCACATGGGCATGATTATAGCGGAACCTCTATATTCTACAGATTCAATTACATTTTTACATAAAAATGGTCGAGATTTGGCACTCTTGCAGTGTTTATTCCCAAAAACTGATTTTTCCTCAGCAAAACTGCAATATTTGCTGTTTTTTATGCCACAAAACTGATTTTTAAGCAGGAAAAGTACGTTTTTCTGCAGCAAAACTGAAAAATTTCTGCACTGAAAATGCAGTTTTCGGTCATGCCCTAAAACTGCTTTTTCTGCAGCAAAATGGCAAAATTTTTTGGAACTAAAAATGCAGTTTTTATGTAGCTAGTGTAATTTTCTATCGAACTTTTTCAAAAAAAATTCCTAGAAAGTCCCCCCTCCCCTCGGGCGTGAATGTTTTCCACCGGGCCGGCCCTGGCTCTCGGCGCCCCTGGTCAATAGCGGTACTCAATTAAATAGACCCAAAAAATGTCGCACATTTAAGCAGTTAACCTGCAGCTACACTATCCTGTTGAGCCAAACCAAAGCAGAAGACAATGTCCACCAACTCAGCAACTGAATGTTGTGCCGTGACAGTAAAGGAAATTTAAATTGGTCAAACGTTTCTGTTCAAATGCGTTTTATCCGTTTTAGTAAAAATGCTTCTGGAAAGCAATTGCAGGAAACTACATCAGATAATATGGAAATGAAACGTATTTACAAAAGATGCATAATACTGATGTGGATACCTTGGCTGCTGTGGAACAATTGAGTTAGCAATGTAAAATACACCTCTATCCAGAAATGATCTTTGGAAGGCGTAAATATTAACATTAAACAAGTATGTCTATTTGCAAAAGATTGTTGGCCACTGGCTAACAAGCAAATAAACAATTAAATGTTGAATTCAACTTCAGTAGTAACAAAGCAAACATTGCCCCTTATTGAAAGCAACTTGCAATACAAGTAAGCATAGCTGGTCAACAACATTATGGGGCATGTTGACATTTTGTAAGTAAAATATCCTCTTACACAGTTATGGTTATCAGACGTTTTACAATGCATTATGACTAATTTGGCCATGCCCTAAAACTTTCAATTGGACCTTTTGTTCTATTGTTAACCGTTTAAGGGTTAGAAAGTAAATGACCTTGAAGATGACACTGAAGGTCACGTTGGACATCACCATTGGATAGCGCCTGGGCATATTACTATTCACTCCCATTAGCACAATGTTGATATCGGCCATTATTTTGAAGCAAAATAGACAAGATACAGACTTTTCTTCCACCCTGTATAACATACATTTTTATACAACCCCTGGAAAAAAGTCTGTGATAACTCATATATAGGCGAAGTCATCAAGTTACATCATCATTTAATGACACATATTTATAAATTATAATAAAATAAATTTGCAGGTAACAAAAGTAAACTAAAGTACAAAAGTACAAATTAATCGCAAAAAAAAAAAAAAATACAGCAATTGTGAAATTTATGAAAATGAGTAATCCACACCGGAGTGTGGAAAAAAGTATGTGATGAACAAAAGTACGAGAAAAAGTATTTGATATGTCAATCAAAACAATTTGAATACTGAATTTTTGTCATTTATGTATCGAAGTCCTGGTGTAATAACCACTAACTTGAGGCTAATGATGGCACCTCGTAGGGAGCTTTCACAAGATGTGAAAGAACAAATACTTAGTCTAATTTAAGATGGACGAAAGCAAAGTGATATAGGAAAGCAATTTGGCTGTTCCCAGAGTGCAGTACATTAGCACACTATGGAAGAGATACCAGGAACGTGGGACAGTCAGAACACAGTCCAGGAGTGGTCGTCCCAGAGCAACAACTAAACGTCAGGACAGAAATCTTCAAAAGGCTTAAATTCTCAGTGGAGATTGTCAGGTATATGCGTGTGCGACCGTACTCTTCGGAATAGGCTTCACGACATGGGCTTCAGGAAGGCCAAAACCAAGCCTCATGTCACTGTTAAGCAGGCTCGGGCTTGAGTGAAATGGGCTAAAGAGCATGCAAAATGGTCACTTTACCAATGGAAGGTCATATTTAGTGATGAAAGTCGAATTTGCATTGGTTTTGGTTATGATAATGGCAAATTTGTGTGGAGGAGGCCATCAGAAAAGTTTCATAAATCATGCCTATTGTTTAAAACCAAATTCCCTTAAAGTTTAATGATTTGGGGATGTATGTCAGAAGCTGGACCAGGATGTATGTGCAATTTGTCGACTACCGTCAATGCAGCAGTGTATATGGACATCCTGGAAAACAACTTAAATACCCACAATGGACATGCATTTTCCTGGCGATGACAACATTATCTTTCAAGACGACAACGCTTCCTGTCATCGAGCTAAGGTAGTGACCGAATTATTAATGTCCAAGGGTATAAAAAGGATGGCATGGCCATCAAACAGTCCAGATCTCAATCCGATTGAAAATCTTTGGGCAAAACTCAAAAAACTTATCACATCCAAGGCACCTACAAACAAGGAAACACTTGCAATTGCTATATTGCAAAGTTGGCATGAAATAGACAATGCATATTGTGAATAACTTGTTGAATCACTTCCACGTAGGATATGCGCAGTTATAAAGACCAAAGGACAGACAACAAAGTATTAGATGAAGTTATCATATAGTTTTTTCTCGGACTTTTGTTGATCATATACTTTTTCCACACCTCGCTGTGGATAATTCATTGTCATAAATTACACAATTGTTGTATTTACATTTTTTTGCGATTAATTTGAACTTTAATCGTTTACTTTTGTGACCTGCAAATTTATTTTATTATAATTTATAAATATGTGTCATTAAATGATGATGTAACTTGATGACTTCGCCTACATATGAGTTATCACAGACTTTTTTCAGGGGTTGTATATACTATTTTAAGAAGCCCCTTTACCGCTGGCATCGACTAATTTGCACTACTTATGTACGAGTGGAGTGAGCACAGGTCAAGTCACATATCTATGATCTTAAGCTTAGAGATGGCAAAATATAATCACAAATTACACAACATGCAGTCTGATCATGCATAACGATAATAGCATCACATTAATACAAAAAAATGTGATCCAATTTTAAAAAGAAAAAATACAAAGATGAACTTTTATTTACATACCTCACTGACTTGATTCATCTCACACGTAAGTTGCGACAAAAGCTGAACTCCAATCATACAGTGTTCCACCGAACCCTAAAAAAATTAAATCAATAAAAATAAGCAAGCCTTGTTGTACGATAAAACTATATTATTGAAGGTTAAGGAGAGCCAGCTTTACAGGTCACACAGATTTGTTTATTCACAATTTGCAAAACATTTTGGCATTAATCTTGCCTTCTTCAGATACCTAGTTCAAAAAGTAGCACAATACATTAACAACTGTGACACAGCATGTTCATAACAAAAGCTTACAAAAATGATTTTAGGACAACATAAATTTCACATGAAGCACTTTATCTTTGTTTCATAGGTTCCTTCATGTTGAAAATAGCATAAAGGTGTGCAATTTTTATTATTTCCAGTATAGTATAGGTGGTGAATTTAAAAAAAAAATAAACAGAAAAAAACCGGGAATTTGAATGGAATCCCTTACAAAAATACTTAGGTATCATATTAGTTAAATTCTTGTATCCAGCAGGTATCAAGTCTATTTTATGGTATATTTCAAGTATAAAAATCCTTCGAAAAAGAAACTTTGCATGTTTTTTTTAAGATACTTTCATTACAAATGTCTGGTTAATGTGACAAACATAACCTTTCCTAGATACCTACCCAAGTAGCATCCAATGACGTCATTTTTGACCAGAAAATGAAATAATTAGAACCAAAAAGATGACAAAATTGTATCATTATAATTTTTGGAGTGAAAGCTGAAATTGCAATAAGAAAAGTACCCCACCTCCCCCTTTTCTCCCGAATCTTCCATTCCCCCACCTTTTTTTAGCAGTATATCAGATGGTAATGGAGGAAGGGGCTAATTGTGATCAGTTGATATTGTCTGAATGAAGTTGGGGGTATTTACACTACATTACACTACTGCTTATATGACCCTTTTATTTCTCATGGCATGAACAAAAAATTTAGAAAATGTATGGTTTTTGGTTACTCCAATTATTAAAAATAACTGAAGTTATGCAAGACCACCCTCCTCAAATTATGCATTTCTTAAGTTACATTTGGAGTTGCCTTAGCAACAGTCAATTTTAATTCAGTTTTAGCTAAAAATATCTGCTAAAAGTGTACAAATTTAATGTTTTAAGAAAAAAAATTGTGTTCCACCGAAAATGGCCCTAGAATTAGCCATACCATGGTCCCAATGGTCCATGGGAGCAAAAGACATTGCTAGTGATGTCACCAGATTGCATCATTTGGTGAAATCAGAAACTGACAACACCTGAGTGATTCACTCAATGAAATCATCGGTCACACCACCTGAAGATGTCACCAACGACCAATTTGATTAAAATTGGAGGTCTTTTAGTGCAACATTTTCAATGCCAAAATTACATACAAATTAGGCAGGTCGGGAAGATGGTAGTCCAAGGCTAAAACCTTGGCCACCATTTTGAATGGATTAAGTGTGAGTCGAAAGGACAAACCCCAGGAGTCTCAACCAGGGATGAAACTCCGACACCAGAGCCAGTGGCGCCCCGAGTGGCAAAAGACAGCAAAAGCATTATACAGGGTGAACCTGAAGTCATCAGGACACATTGGCAGAAAGCACAGAAGCCCTAGATTAACCAGGTCACCAAAATGTGACCTAACGGACTTGAACCCAATTACCAACTGAGGAAAAACGATCACCTAACTCCCCCTACACCTTACAGCTCGTAAATGACTCAACTCATTATAAATTCCGAAAATAGATTAATATACAGGAATTAGTAATGAGGTTCCTGTTACCCAGAATGCATCATAAAGGGCTTCTCTCAACCAAAAATCGTATAAAAGGACCAACATTTTTAATACAAAATCAGATTCGGAGGAGGAGGGAAACCAAGAAGGCCACAACACAGGAGAAGACCAGAATCCAGAAGGAGCCAGCAATCATCCACTAGGGAGTGTGGTTCCCTTGTGCTACAATGGACATCCTCTTTGGAAAGATGAATTCCCTTACAAAAAAGTGAAGTATCAATAAAGTTTCATATAAGTTTCAATAAAGGTATTTTTGAGGTATTATAAAAGTATAAAATG
>JAUJYV010002210.1:0-13414 GCA_033995625.1 Ophyiulus pilosus
GTTCTTGACAATTTGGCCCTAATAAATGGCTGCCCAGATTAACCAGTGTCCAGATAAAGCGGAATCGACTGTACATGAGAATAGTGGGAGCCATGGCTACAAGTGAGTCTGATGAAATCTCTGGTGTTGAGAGATTTAATGAAGAAAGCTATTTTCTTTGTCAACAAGAGTTGAAGGAGTTACGAGATCAAAGGGATTGTAGCGGCCAGTATTTGTAAATGATGAACTTGAAAAACATGATTCCCGAAACAATGACTATGACACTAAGATGAAAAATGGGAACAGTGGGATGACAAAAAATATTATTTATTTTTTGCAATTCAACACAGTACCCTACAGTCAGCAAATAAATGCCATATGATAGGGGGTGTCTTAACCAAATTCAGGAATATGCTCCTATGTCAGTAGCGAATTTAGACATCATTGTTAGATTGGATTTTTATTAAATTAGGCGAATCACCAGGTAAGTATTGTCTAATCGCATACAAAAAGAAGGCCCAATAGTAAGCATCCGTCTTGGCATGAAGCTTGGTCATAGGATTTAAGTGATTATGTCTACTCCTACAGTATTTGTTAGGCGTTAATATGTGGGAAACAACATGTGAATTTGGAGAAAGATTAAAATGTTTGAATAATCCAGTAAATATCTTTTCACATCTGAATCTCAACGTGTCCCAATTTAGAGAGTGGAGCATTTCTGTCACACAAATCTGGCTGCCCTACTACTATAGAATCTATATCCTAAATATGAACCATCCATTGATGGTTCCAAAAAGGTGCACAATAGTCCAACATAGGGCGAACCAGAGTTGTATAGACAGTTTCCAGTTACGTGTTGAAAGAATCTAAGGTGTTGGTCCGCTGCACCAACAATTTTGTGAAATGGTGATTCCAAGAGAAGAATTTGGTAATATAAACTCCCAAAAGTTGACAATATCAACAACAGCGAGTTGAACACCATCCAGAAAGTACTCAGGTTGGAAAGGTTTTCCATTTACGAGAGAAACGTACCACCACACATTTCACCTTATTTAATTTTAACTGCCATTCATCGCACCAGGAAGCCAGTACATACAAGATTGCACCACAGTTTGGATGAGAAACCTCTGCCTTCATTCAATTGTTCATATACGAGGGTGATTCAAATGAAAACCTTAAACGTTTTATAAAATGCAGAAAAGTTGTATGATGGAATAGATATTTGGCAGTAGTGTTGTTTAAGATTCAAAAAATGACAGACAGGTGGCAGAGTGACCTACCTCGTAAAAAGATGGCAGCCCCTCTAACAACATGCACCGCATTAGAGCAGCGATCTGTGATACGTTTTTTTAGTAGTGCGGGTGTCAAACCTATTGAAATTCATCGCAGGATGGCAGCACAGTAGGGTGATTCGTGTTTGTCTTTACAGCATGTTTACGAGTGGTATAGAAAGTTTAAAAATGGTGAAACATCTGTGGAGGATGCCCCACGACCAGGACAGGCTCACCGCGTAGTGACGGAGCGCAGTGCACGAGTGGCTACAGTCAAGAACAAAAGACTTTTTTTAAAAGTGGTATCAATAAACTTCCTAAGCGTTGGAATACTTGCATTGGACGTCAGGGAGACTACATTGAAAAATGATATCTATGTTTTTTTCTTAATTGTTATAATAAAATAATTACACTATCCTCGTACATTGGAATCATCAGCAAAAAAGTTTTGAATTGCTAGATAGTTACTTTGGAAGGTCGTTTATGAATAAAATAGGAAAAGCAAGGGGCCGAGGATGCTAATTGGGGTACACCAGAGGTTACTTCTGTCCAGCTTGATTCAGCTCCATTAATTAAAACCCGTTGCTTCCTTCCTACTAGAAATGCGGATATCCATGAAATGGTAAGGGAATTGATTCTCTATGATTTAAGTTTTAATAGCAAACGTTGGTGAGAGACAGTATCAAATGACTTCGCAAATTCCAAAAATATGGCATCAACCTACTTACCATTGTTTAATGAACTTTGAATATCATGAATAAACAAAGCCAGTTTCGTTTCACAAGAACGTCCCTTTCTGAATTCATGCTGATTATCAACTATTAACTTTTCCGATTACTATGATCCAAGACCCTCAAATAAATAATATGTTCCAGTAATTTTACAACTACTGAAGTCAGGAAGACGGGTCGATGGTTGCTAGGATTCTTCGAACATCCTGTCTTAAACATTGGGTAGATATTTGCATATTTCCAGTCATTTTGATAAAAATACATTAATCACAGGTGCCAGTTCCTTTAGGACTATTGGTGACATGTTGTCAGGACCAACAGATTTTTGAGAAGATAATGCTTCAAAAAGTTTCAGTATCACTATATATTTTCAACTCCTCCATTATAAGTAGAATTAGTAATCATTGCAAAATAAGGTAGTATTGGATTTTCTTTTACCAAAACACCCAAAAATTGTGGGTTTAGAATTGTTGCAATTTCATATATGTGTATACATTTCAAATTATAGGAGTAAAATAAAACTGTTAGAATTGACATACATGATTTCTGGACATTTATGCAAGAACATTCTAATGCATAGGGTAGTCCTTGACATTCAGACCAGCAGTGCTGTTTCTCGTTATAACTATCGTTTAGTTAAGGTTGGCTGGCTCAAACTCTCCAATTCCATAATCCATAATTTGGCACAATTAAATAATCCATAATTTGGCACAATTATATATATAATCTTTAATTCAGCACTGCCATTAACCTAACATATACATAGGGCTTTCCCTGTAGTCCTTGACATTCCGGGCCACCAGCACTGTTTCTCGTTATCATTACCATTTTGTTAAGGTTGGTTGGCTCAAACACTAATTCCGTAATCCAGTACAATCCCATAATCCATAATCTGAAACAGCCAGAAACCTGGCATCTACATAGAACAACTGAAAACGAGAATTTTCCTGTTTTCAGTTGCGTCCTATGACTCACCCAAAGTGCCCAAAGGATTATGGGTATTTTGTTTTTTTCCAAATTGCAATACCGAATATGATACATATAATTTACCTTAATATACCTTAACATAACCTTATGTAAAATATAACTTTCTAGATACCTAAATAACAACTTTAAAGAAACCTTGAAATGTATATTATACAAAGTTGTAAATCTAGATACCCAGAATATACCATGAATATACCTTGATACCTGAAACATGCATATGAAATCCTACAATGAAAGCTAAAATTTTTGAAAGGGTAGTTGCTCAAAAGAATGATCTGACATGAAATCCAGGAACAATTTCGAATTTCTAGAAAATGGAGTAGAAGGAGGGTGAATATAATTATCCCAATTTATGAAACAATTATCAATTTTCTACCATTTTTCAGTATTTCACTACTCGCAAGTATTTCACAACTGGGCAAGTTAAAGTCAGCACCATTAATAATTATAGGGTTTGTGTCATGCAAAATGTTAATTGCTTTTTAAAATTTGTCAAGGTGGATAATGGAATCATTTAGATGATATAAAGAAACAATTATCAATTTTCTACCATTATTCAATGTGGCACTACAAGCAACTATTTCACAATTTGTTTCCAAGGCTGTTTCTCTAACCGAAGAAAATTTATTAGTGTGGGCTATGAATACTCCGCCATAACCACCCTCCCTATCCCTTCGATAAACTGTATAATTTCTCAGTGGCAATTGCTTAAGTTAACCACGATTCAGATCCAATTATGATGTTGAACAGTGTGGCTCCCATTATGAATGAGATTTATAGGCAAATTAAAAATGTCTAGATTCCCTGATCCCTAGCCCCATTTACGAAGGGGCCAAGAACAGACTTTCCATCTGGGTTTAGGTGAAGATCATCATGAAAGATATACAACTCAAGATTGTGTAACAATTCCTGAGAGGCATAAGAAAACACGATGCCCTCCTGCTGGCAAAAGATTGAAATCCCTTGTGAAAAGCTCCTCACCTCCTGTAATCACCCAAGACCCTGAAATTCTCAGTCAAACCTAGGAAGGATGCTTGATATTACCATCCTTGCTTAAGGTTGGACAATCGGCCCTTTTTAATGAAGCTCCTCAGATCTCTGAGTGAATCTCTTGCCATGTTGATGGTTAAAGCATGCACCACCACTACAGGTTTGGGACTGGCATGTTTTAGTTCAACTCATGTTTAAGGATAGCGCCACGTAATTGCCTTACAAGGTTTGCCGACCTTTACCCCACAGACAATCGGATCACCTATCCGGCTGCTGGGCAACATCAGGTGCACAATGTAGAGCACTGAAGCGGTTACCCATCAGAATGTCTGAAGCACCACCTCCAGCCACCTTTCTACCCTCACTATCTCTCCTAGAGCTTTTTCTCTTCACCGGCACCCTTGCATCATTGTATGCCTGTCTGGGTTGACTGTTCCAGAAATGAACAATCTTCTTCCACAGCAGAATCCACCATAACAACCTCCAGTGGCCCCAATGTTGTCTGTGGTCACTGTTTTAAGCCAGGAACTCATGAGCTCATGAATACTTCCCTTCTTAAAGTAGCCACATCATTTGCTGCCTTGCCAGAACGAGTTAAACCCACTATAGTGATATATTAGAAATAATAAACTATAATTATGATTTAAAAAAAATACTACCACCTCGGTTTTCCTGGTAAGTTCCTGAAATTTTTGGTAGCAGTATGATAGGTGGATGGCAAAATAATTTTTATATTTATATCCTCTACTTAATCTTGGTTATGCAATATTATATACATATTGACTATTAATTGATAGTTCACCATGTATAATCTTCATCACAAAATCATAATAATGAGGTCGTTGTTTGTTTTTTTAAAAATATATTCCATAACCATGATGATCCAGTATGTATTTTATTTTTAATAATTAAATCATCGTCTCCAAAATTTATCTCTGGATCACCTATATGTTGTTTGTTTTTCTTTGCTATATGGCGAATTCTCTATTTTTGGCAAATAAAATATTTTTTATTTCTTTTTATAGCTTTTGAATGATGAGAGCTTGGAGGAGTACTCTCTTTCGAAGGTAAAGCATTATAACTAGAATTACTGGGTAAAGCCAGCGAATTAGAAGTTTGTAAAATGTGCTGTTTATTTTTTAAATTGCTTACCTACTTGTTTACAATTTTAAACCTTTTAGTTATATCTTAACATTTTATTCGATCCAATTTTTAAATTAGCACGTAAAAGAAAAGGTCCGGGGAAAACTTATTTTCCAACCTTCCGAAAAAAAAAAAAAAAAAAATACACTACATAAAATTTACAACAAAAAAATACAATGATTACATCACACTAATCAAATTAGAGATTCAATCAAACAAATAAAAAATGAACATATTACATGGAAAGAGAAAAAACAAGAAGTAAAACAAAATTGACATTGCAGAAAAAAGTTTTCTAATTAGCTCAAAAATTCATGCAAGAGAAAAGTGAGCTTACAAAACTTGCAGATTCAAGCAGCAAATGGGAAAAGTTATTCGGAGAAGGATAAAATGCACGGAGATTACTAATGTTTGTTTAGATCCGGGTTTCAGTTGATCTTCCTGTTTTCAGGTCTCAAAGGTTGTTTTCGCTACACAAATCCTATATGCGTGCATGTTTAGATCTTTCGTGAGATTGTTTGTCGAATTGTTGATTTCTTTTTGAATCCGGCATTTTTTCACATTTTATATTCAATTTTAAACATCATGTACACTACTCACTCGAACCTTGCGCAGCAAAATTAATTTTTAGAACTGATATTTCTGTTAAATTTTGTTGCCTATATATTTAGCAAATAGTTACCAAAGACATGTTGATTTGGGTCAGATGCCCAATGAACTACTTTTTGTAGCTATAATGATGCATATTTTTTTGCAAAAAAAATTGTCCCCAAAAATTCTAGCTTTTATTTTTAAAAAATGGCTTTGTTGGTCAGAATGTGTTTTGAATGCATCCAGAAGCATGTTTTTTAGTTATTTTTTTAAAATATTTCTTGATGCATATTTGTATATGCAACCATTCTCCCATTTAAAAAAAATATCTGGTGGCACACCAAAGGTAAATTTCAGTAGCACACAAGCAGAATACAAACGTATGAAAAAATGTTGCAATAATGTTAGAAAGAGAAAAACAACAACAAAAAAACTTGATTAGTACACTTAATTCTCTGTACTACTCATGAAATAGTAAAAACATGTTAATGATGATTAACCATTAATTTTATAAAACATGATTTAAAGAATACAAATAGCATTAAACATTCAATGACCAAAGAAATTTTTCACCGTGATAAAATGAATAAGTTTTCAAATATACTACTCAAACTGGGGATCTGAAGACTATCAGAGCTGTAATCCAATTTGTCCCGATCACATGTAGTATTTATTACCTTTATATAGGGAAATTTGAGGTTTGCTTGGGCAAAACTAAATGTCTTCATAGGATTGATATTTTCCCGATACTAAACATCTTATCCGAAATGCATTTATATTCTTTTGAAATTTGAATAGCAAAATATTGTGTTGCTTGTTGCAAATATATTCCTTGCTTTTATTTATTCTAACAGTGCTGGTACCAGGGTAGTAAGTGGACGAGGCAGAAATAGTGATGACTGCATTAGTTGAACATGAATAACAGCCTTCAGTTGAGACTATCTTGTGAATTTGGGGACAAACTTCTGCAGATTCTAAACCCATCTTGTATTTGTTTTAATTAAGATACACTACTAGAGGACTACTGGTGATAAGGCTTGAATGTAGCTCGCCATTATTGTCTTAATCTATTGTCTAAGGAGCATATGCTTTGTTTTATCTTAAAAAAGATCTCCAAATAACTTGTTTTGCAACATTCAACTGTTCTACAAAGGTAAGACCAGAAAGTTCCGTGAATGAGTCGGAAAAATCAATATATTGTGTGATTTTTACTATCTTTCAAAGTAGGCCCCCTGGGCCACAATACACTTTTGACATCGTGTGTACAAATTTTGGAATGCTTTTGAGTTCTCTTTTGGTACCCCTTAAAGCTTCCTCGTCAAAGCAGTTTGAATGCCCGGAATGTCAGAAAATCAGAATTTCCGTTGCAGATATGCCCAGCTTAAAGCAAAATTTCATGTTTACTCTCTGTTCCATTTTGCACCTGTATTAACACGAATTGACAAGGTCTGCTGACAACTAGTAAATTACTTAGAAACTTCACGAAATGTCTGCACATCACACATTCTTCTAGCTTACATGCCAACGCCCAATTTGCATGCCGACACATTTCTCGTTTGCGTCAAATTTCCACACTTGGACATTTCACCGAACTTTCCGGTCTTACCTTGTATGATATAAACTCACATGGAAAAGTGTAAAAAGCAGTGAATCAGTTGACCAATGTTTTATTGGAACTATTAACTGGGTTATAATACAAAACAAATTGAAGAAATAGCAAAAGAATTGAACATTACTTGCCAGGTCAAATCTCTAGGTAGAGTGAATTGAAGGAATTGGGAACAAAGGAAAAAACAACAATGCACCCTGGTGGCAAAATTATGCAACTGGCTAATTAGCTTAATTAGCCTAATTATGAGGCAACCACTGACAAGGCCGCTAGTGGCTCCAACACCTCCTCTCAAACTTGACGGTATTCTAGGGGAAGCATCATTTAGAATTCTCCTGGAACCAGTCCAAATCTCTCGATGAACTTTTCATGTACGTGCCACACGTGGTAACCCATGAGAAAATGTTCTGTAGAAATTCTGCAACAATATTTTCAGTCCAATTTATGAAGACATTTTTCTCCAGTATTATGTAAGATATCTGCATAAACCTGTTTGCAAGCATTAATGTATAATTACTCTGTCAGATTTGTTTCTGAATGTCTGCATAAAGGAAATGGCATAAATCTTTCTGCAAAATTGTTTGTTCATAAATCAACATACAAAGTGCAACTCGATAAACATTATGCAGAATACTTACATAAAAATTTAAAAAACAATTATTTAAAGAATTGGTTATGCAAGATACACTCTGCAGAGATCTACCTTTATAATTTCATGCATTTTCAGCACATAACTGCTGTAGAGGTGGTGATTTAACAGGATATATAACATGCAGAATGATCTTTAAACATATATGCATATACCGTCGAACCCTCTTCATTGCACAAACCGGATAAATGCACATATTTTGTAAGCTCCATGTGCAACTTTTGTATGGAATTGTGACAGGATAATTGCACAAACCGGTTAATTGCACATTTTCGTCTTGCCTGGTCACTGTGCAATTAAGCGGATTCAACTGTACAGAAAAATTCTCCTTGGCAAATTTAGGCGAATTTAGGCAAATTTACAGTTTCTAAATTATTTGCAATATGGTCGAACCCAATTAATTGCACAGTGATTCTACAAGCCGAAAATGTGCAATTAAGCGGGTTATGCAGTTATCTGGTCACAATTCCATACAAAACTTGCCCATGGGGCTTGCGAAATATGTGCATTTATCCGGTTTGTGTAAATAAGCGGGTTATGCAATTATCTGGTCATAATTCCATACAAAATGAGACAGTATGTATTGTGTCAATGAGACAATTTAGTGTGCCATAACAAATTTTGGCATATTATTGCATATCACAATTGTATTAAAAATCGGCAAAAATGACCTAGAAATTTTTTCGCTATCTCCATTGAGTTGCATACAAACTCGCTTCTATACTTATTCAATGCAGTCATTGCAAGGAATCATCGTTAGGTAAGTGGTGTAGGTGTTGGGCTGGGAACTACAGGTGCTTGGGTTCGTTCCCTGCTAGGCGCCGTCTCGTTTTTTTTTTTTTTTTCTTTTTTTCCCCCTTTTTTATGCTTTTAAAGTTTAAGGATCCATGGAAATATGGGTCCCATAATCCCATAGAATAGGGTCCCATAAGTGGAAATATTAAGTTATGCAGATTAAATTCTGGCAATTCTATTCTGCAGAAGGTATGCCACTCTCTTTGTGCAGCAAAAGTATCACTAATGCTGCAAGCTGATTTTGCAGAATAAGCATGACACATTCGGCAGAATTTCTGCAGATTCTTTTTCATATGGGAATGGTTTGTTCATCATTTCGGCTAGCATTTCAATGGTCGGCAAATATCGCACATCAATCACATTGCTACGCCTCAGGTCCCGCAGAAAGTGGTGACTTACGTCAATGTGGCACGTTCTGGCTGTTGACTGACCCGCTTGTATCATTTTAATGCATCCATGATTATCCTAGTAAAACAGGGCAGCACCCATTAGAGGACAGATTTAAATCATGCACCAGCATCCGTATCCACAGCACTTTGGTAGCTGTAGCCGATGCAGCGATGTATTCCGCTTCGGTGGAAGACAATGCTGTGGTGGTCTACTTATGGCTGCTCCACTTCACTGTGGCTTCACCATAGCAGATCAAGCATTCGCTAGTCGACTTCCTGTCGATTCGGTTACCACCCCAATCTGCATCCACATAGCAGTAGAGCTTGTGGTCGCTGGTAGCTGGAAATCGCAGTACCTCACTACGAGTCATGATGAGGTAGCGAATCACCCTTTTCACAGCCTCCCAGTCAGTTTGGGTAGGGTTCTCGATCTTCCTTGCAAGGAATCCCACAAAAGCAACCACATCTGGTCGGGTAACTGTTGCCAAGTAAAGTATTGATCCGACATCCTGTCGGTATTGCCTGTTACAGTAGAACCCCTCTAAACTAATACCCTCTAAACTAATATCCCCTCTAAACTAATATCAGATGCTGGTCCCAACTCGGACCTCATAGTCTAATCTAACCCCTCTAATCTAATAACCCCTCTAAACTAATACCAAGCACCCAGTCCCAGGGATATTAGTTTAGAGGGGTTCTACTGTATATCAATTTCTGCCGAACGATGGCACCAGCATTGGTCCACATACATTGGCGTGGATGAGATCGATGGGTTGAGCTGACTTTGCTTTGCTGGGAGGAAAACTCTTAGTTTTCATTTTCCCACGTGCGCAACAGTCACATCCTCACCATGATTTGGCTTCGGTCACCTCCATGTTGATTCCATCAACGAGCTGCTGGTGAAGCATTTTCTTTATGGCATTAGGGTCTTGGTGGCCAAAATGACGATGCCACACTGCGAGGGTTTCACTGCAATGTGCAACTCTCACACTCTCTTGCTTGTTGAGGGGGCCAGAACTTGTAGAGTCCTTGTTGAAGGTTGGCTTCAATGTACTCAATTTCCTCGCCATTTCAATACTGCTGACAACTGCCTTTCTTCCCTTGAAGTTGGCGATTAGACCTGCAGCAGTGGCTTTTGGTAGCGAATACAAGTTTTCGGTGAAAGTCGGCAATTACAGGGCATTATCCAGTCGCAGACGTCGAATCTCACCAGAACTTGACCTGCAGTCAATGCGGACAGTACCTTTTCCCTGGGGATGGGAGCCCTCTTTGTGTTGGCGACTTGAACACTGGATCCACTCAGGGCGCAGGGTCACAAAGTTGTTTCCAAACAACTTACGGTCGTTGACCCTGTGACTCGATGCATCTGAATCAATGCACCAAATATTTGATTTGTTGAACCTGGCTCCACGTCCAGCTCGATGAAAACTCAAAATTAAAATTGAAATTTATTAAATATATCCATCCAAATTATTTATCCTATTTAATTATCATAATTGCACAATTATTAAATCATAATACATATCATTTCTTTATACCTTTTCTTTAAACATGGAATAAACCTTAAATTGCAGAACCTCATTTTTAGCTGAAAATATACTGAATGTGAACTAAAATTTACTACATATTAAACTTTTTAATGAAAACAAATATGGAAATGATGTATATTGTGATTTCATAATCATCCAATTATGTAAATTCAATGTATACATATATATAATGCACTGCAGGTCTCAGCCCGTCTCGCATATGGGTTGTACATGTTTTTATTTTTGTTGTTGTTGTTATTGTTATTTTTTGTGTTATGGTTTGTTTCTATTACATTTCACTGCTATGCAGGGGTTGTGTTACTACTATTGGGCTGAAAAATATCTTTCATGATGCTTGCCTGATATTTATATCCCAATGTGCCTTTTTAGTCTTCTCTATTAGTGATAGCTGCTGCAATAATGGATATCCTGTAAAGGAGCCAGACAAATGGTATGTTAGATGTAGGGTCTTTGATTGTTAATAGGAGTGATTTTTGATGGTTGTTGTTTATATGAGGGATTGCATGATTTCTGATTAGGGCCAGTTGTTGGTGGCAACAATCAGTTAACAAATGCTGCAAATCAAAGCATCCCCGTTGGCAGAGTTGGCATGGGTCGCAAGGAGATAGGCTGAGGAGACCAGATTTGGTTAGTATTGAGTTAGTGCTAGTTTGGAGTTGAAATAGAATTTTTTCAGAAAAAATGGTATGGGTTATGAGAAGTAGGGTGCGAGGGAGAAAGGATATGTATTGTATGTTTTGTATGGCATGGGGGAGGCTTGGATTTTTATTAGGGCCAGGTATTTGTACATTGGTATAGGTATATTGCTGTTTTGATTGTCATTTGTCTTGTAATGATTATTTGTTGATGTGTTAGTGTCGAGAGGGTATGTAGGGGGTGATATAGATATGGAGTTTTGATTTGTTTAAGGAATTCTTGAAGGGGGTTATATTTTCCAAGAGGGTGGTCTAGCCAGTCCAGGCTGTAAATTCAATGTGATAAACAAGATAGATCCATATATTTTGTGAATTTTAATTTTAATTATGATTTGTTACAAATATAAACACTAGAGCCATCCTGCATATTTTTGTATATATAGCTGCAAGTTGAAAAAACAAAATTAATACTTGCTATGGCTTGATGCCATGGCAGCTATAAATGTAACTTTAGAATTTCATGATTTCATCATTTCAGGTGGATGGTCTTGCATACCTCAAGTTATTTTTAATAATTGGGGTAACCAAAACCAAACATTTCCCTTAGTTAGGCCCTAAATTAGGACTAATATAGGACTTAAACAGTACATTAAATGAGAAATAAATGGTCCTATGAACAGTGGTTTTGACCCACAACTTCATTAATACAATATCAGCTGATCACAACCAGCCCTGGGGGAGAAAATGGGGGTATGAAAAAAAGGGGGGGAGGGATGGGGAAGAAAAGGGGTAATGACGAAATTTTCTTATTGCAATTTTGGCTTTCATCCCCAAATTTACAATGATGCAATTTTATGTCATTAATTGGTCCTGATGATGTCATTTTTTGGCCACAAAAACGTCATTTTCTAATCAAATATGACGTTATTGAATTGTATTTTGGTAGGTATCTTAGTACTGTTTTGATACAGTTTTGATACTTTTTTTGATACGTTTATGATACTTGTTTGATACTTAAAAAAGAAACTGTAGTTATTATTTACTGTTTTATCAAGCAGTGTGATATATTAATGACTACTGTTCATTATCTGTAGCACAGATTAATTCCAGAGTGCACAGCAACAATTCATAGAACTTGAACAAAGGAACATATAAAATGGATGCCACTCTCAGGGTCTTAATAGTCCTATAGAGGTAACAGAATTAAACACCAGGTGGCACTGCAAACATGTAGATTGTAATCGGCCACTTCCAATAGAAACCTTTTAATGACTAAAAATACCTAAAGGAAACCATGCAAGGTTTCTTTTTCGAAGGTATCAATTTGTATACCTCAAATATACAAAAAGAATACCTTGATACCTACTGGATACTACAATTTAACTAGTATGATACCTAAAATTTGTGTAAGGGAACTGTCGCGTGGCAGACTCTCTCTGCTATTTCCCTTAGCTTGGTAGAGGCAGTGGTCTTCTCTTTCTTTGGCTGACGACAGACTTTAGACAGATGTCCTGTTCATCCGCAGTTGAAACAGGCCCTTTTCTCCTTCTGCGGAGGCTTCCTTGTGCCTGAGACTTTCCAGATGATGTCATGGTGAAGAAATCATCCTGACTGTGCTGAATAAGCCGCTCGGAGATGTATTCAGGGATCAACATAGATTCATCAAGTGCTGACAGACCCGTTACGAAGGTCTTCCACGACTCCGGCATGCCACGAGTCAAGATTGCAGCATGATATTGTAGGTGAAAATGTGGGCAGATGGAGTCCAATGCGTGAACGGTATCCTTTACCCAATTGATGACCTGGACGGTTCCAGAGGTCCACTTCATTCCCATTATCTATTCTACGTCTACTGTCACTGTGCTTTTTCTCCAGGTTTTGCCATATGTCGTGAGTCGTAGTGCAGTCTTCGATAAGACTCATTTGGCTTTCCTCTACTCCAATACCAATGATGACAACTGCACGACAATTGAAGTAGAACCTTGCCTTGGATAGTTGGGCTGGAGGGACTTCATTGACTACCCTTACAAAAAAAGTGAAGTATCAATAAAGTTTCATATAAGTTTCAATAAAGGTATTTTTGAGGTATTATAAA
>JAUJYV010002211.1:0-13414 GCA_033995625.1 Ophyiulus pilosus
CGCTTAACGAGTGTTTCGCATAACGAGCAAGACTCCGGAACCAATTATGCTCGTTATGCGAGGTTCCACTGTATATTCAAAAAAAGCGGTATGGGACCAATACTGCATGATAAATTATATTCCAAAATACAAAAAAACGAAATATTAGAAAGATTAACTACCATAAAATGTGAATACTTTGGGCCAGCTTTGGTGATTTTTTGGAATTCTGAAAAAGTGTTCGATAATTACGACCCAAAATTAACCAGGTCAAATATACCTTCCTCTTTCAGAAAATGGTCTTTTACTATCTGATTAACAGGTACAGGAATATTAACACCAATTTCATTCCCAAAGTTACTCCAGCATGTGGGGTAACTTTGGGTTAGTGCATGCATTTTTCAAAGCATATCCTTCGTGGAAAAATTATATAGGGCCAAATGTTCCACATGATATTTTCCATATATAACGAATCAGTGTTTCTCTCCAACTGGTTGAAAAAGCACCATTGAAACCCGCTATACTGGGCAAAACGATGACTGGCCCAATGTTACCAACCCTGTCCCAAAGTATCCACATTTCTGAAGTATCCAGTTTGAATCTGGTTACCAATCTGGGTGGCAATCGGTAAACCTGCACGGGTCCGATTCCCTGGTTGCATGGGACACCCACAGAAATTTTCACGGGTTTCCCCAGTTGTTTCCATGGGGCAAATGCTGGGGCAGTTCCTCTAAAGGTAGACCACTACCTTCCTATCTTCATTCACTCTTCACACAAATATCAGATTGTCAGGTGGACTGAGTCTCACACATGTAACAAATTAATAAGACATATAGTATTTAAAATATTTCAATCATAAAAAAGGACCCATGCATAATAGAATTTTCCAATCAGCATAATAAAACTTTCTTAAAAGTGTAAAAGGCCGTACACCTCAAGTTCTCAACCACTTTTGGAATCATACATTTGAAAAGGACCCAATCTTAATTTTCTATATTTCAGGCGTTACAATGTACTATTGTATACCGGTATATTCCAACTTCTATATAGTCAAGACGGTATCCCAACCAGTATATTTGCATGTAATTGAATTGGTTTCAACTTTATATATCAGTAGGGACCAGCGTCATTTCTCGCACCCGTAGCGCCTTTGGCTTTTTAATTAAAGAAGGGAAGCAAAGCGCCGCCTGATCACCAGGGGGCGCCCCTTTCGTTCGCCGGCGCCCCCTGACGGGCTCTGCGGGAAGCCTGCTTACGGCGCTCTCGTGTTGGGCACAGTTTGATACCAGGGGCGCTGCCTGTCAACACCGGTCATAATTTAAACAAATGAACTGTTGTGAATAATTGAACGCATTTTAAAACAATTGAATACTCTGTAATAATTGAAAACTCGGGATAAACTATGATTAAAAATTACATGGTTCTTAATCATTGCAGAACTTAACGAATCACGGTGTGGCCAGCGTTAAATGCACGAAATCATCAATTCTCAATAATTTGTGGAATGTTCTATGCTTAACTGGCGATTAATTTTAGCTAGTTTGCATATATTTTCTACTTGTAAGTTTATTATAGGGCTCCTTGTTTATGTGATTGACCAGATTTTTCAATTGATTGTTTTTATAAACCTCATCTTATAGTCGGCGGTTATACCTTTACCAAATCGCGTTGCAAACGCCCTTAACGGCTCGTTAATTTAACAAATCCATTAATTTCGTCGACGTTATCTTTTCCCATAACCGTCATTATCTTTTTGCCATATTGAAATAACAGGAAGCCCCTGCAAAGCATTTAGTAAATTTTAGGGCATAAATCATAAGAGGACACGTACAAAAAGCGTAATGAGGTCGGCCCTTTAGCGTAAGGGGAATCCCCTCAGCCGACGCAGGATGTGGTCAACACTCAGAGGAGCTTCTGTGTTCGCTCGCATTATTAATAGGAAAAACAACAACAAAAACAACAAAAAATCAAGATTAATACACTCTTAAGTGCCTTAGGGGAGGACGCCATTTTGATTGCTTTTTGGTTGCTTTCCACCCTTAGCCCTCGGGAAATTTTAAAATTTCAAAAGTAGAAAGTGATGGTTTGTACGGCAAAAAAACGTAATACAGTGACTGCATGCTCTCTTCTGGAGGGTTAGGGCCAGGTAACCCAAATCATTTGCAGTTCCATAAACCTTTGGTTTCGCGTATTTATACCAATAGGGCTTATGAAAAAGTAAGATTAAGGGAAAAGAACCCAATGTCGGTACTGGGTCATGCATGGAAATTTGTGTAATAAGAATAATATGGACAAAGGGGCAAAGTCAAGTTAGGGGTATAATATACATTTTTCAAGAATATACAGTATTTCACATGATATATACATATGTAGACACAATTGAAAGTTAACATGACAGAGGCATGCATGTGACCCTGTATAACCCTCGATTAGGTTTATTTCGAACGCGTTATTAATCTGGGATGGTAAACACATGTTTGTTGTACGAATTATTTTTAAACGATAGTGGGTTTAATTTAAATAAATTTTCCATTTGTTTTATAGATTTAAACTTTTTTTTAATTCTGTATGTTGTAGTGTTTTTAAATTAAATATGGTGAACCTGTATTATCTTGTCAGCGTATTAATTTTTTTTTGTAATATTTTTTTTTGGAGGGTTACACCTATCATTAGCATTATATTATATTAATTTTATATCAATTTTTCGATCAAGCCCCATCATCATTCCACATTGTATCAACGAAATATATTTTGAAAAAAAATATTTTTTTTTTGGTACAATGTTTCTTAACGACCTCCCTTAACATCCTTAATTGTTTTTCTTTATCCTGGATCACGTACTTTTGCAATTTATCAAAATATATTTTGCATCAACATCTCTGACTTCTGGTTATTAATTTTGTTCAAAATATTAAGCCTAACTGTTTGTGTACAGTGGCGCCCCCTCCCTCTTTGTTTTTTTCCCCCCTTTGTAACACTATTAATTTTCCCTACTTGTCTTAATATTTTTGCAGTAGTTTCTGCAACACAGTATATGTATACATTACTATGTGCTGTATATTTCGTTAATTTAATAATTTTCCAGTTATGTATCAAGTTAAGATCATTGCTGATAATATACATGCTAGTATACATGTATACAAAATGTATAAAGTCAAATTAAGATCGTTGTAGAGAATATACACGAACTTAGAAAATTCTTTGAAAACTTCACAAAAATCGATATCATACTGTATACAACAAGTTTTATTTTGGCAAAATTGGACTTTTGGATTTTGTCCTATATTTATAATAATAGCGGCCCAATTTCTGCTATGTAATTTGGTGTATAATTAGGCTATTTCTACTGGCAGCAGTGTATAATTTAGGGTGTGTATACAGTATACAAACGCCCCCAATTCCACGTGACCCAAAGGTTAAACCGCCTTCACGTGCATATTTTTATGCAAAAATAATAATAATAAGAGAAGATCATTAAAATTGTAACAAAAAATCATGCATTTCGTGTGACACGCAACTTTATCATATTGAATTTCATGCCTATTTTGATTGACAGGCATGACCTTTTGAACTTATCCTCCTACTTTAAGCCTAAAAGGGAGACCCTCTCTTAATTTGCATAACCCTCTTTTATCAAAACATTTTTTAAAAAATTGTATCAAATTTTTCCTAATTTTTTTCCAATTTTTTAACAACGATGATTTTTCATAATTTTTTAAACGTGTTTCCGATTGTATGATTTATTTATTTTCTAAAGTTTAGAATGTTTCATTAATCATTCGAAGTTTTCCAAAGTTTTTTTAAAAATATTCTAATAATATTTATGTTAATTACTTTGATATATTTTAAATAAATTAGGATTCCTCAGTAAAAAACGTATCTTATCCACTTATGCTGTAGTTTCATAGAAATGTGATAATGATTATTATTAAATATGAAAACCAGACCTTCCATAAGTCATATTGATAAAGATCATAAAAAACTCAATTCTTCGGGCATTTTTGCAAACTTTGAAATAAATTTTTGGTTTAAGTTCCTTGAGGTATAAATGGCTAGAATGACCACACCCTGTATGAGAGGGTCCCCTCACCCCTTAAGGTCTCTTCCGGTTCAAGTGTTAATCAGAAGAGTGGAAATAGTCTTCAAATTATAAAAAAGTGCTCAACTGTGAAAAAAAATGGCATTAATGAAACATTTTCAATTACTTCTGCAGTAATATCTGTATAAAAGTAAATTTCTATAAATGACAAATTTTTAAATATGCTTAATTTGTATTGTATTTTTTATATTTTAAGATACATTCAAACGTTTTTGTCAAATTGCTACTTCATTACTAATTCTCAGAAAGTTTATTTATTTATTTATTTTACAAAAAGATGGTATCAGCCAAAAATGTCATAATTCTTGGAAATGTTTTTTTTTTGTTTTGTGAAACATGTTTTTTCGAAGAAAGGCTGTTTTGGTCATTCATCACTCTCCATGTTCAGTGATAACGTTTTGAATAATGGTTCATTGTTATTTATTTATCTCATAAACCTTCTTTTCTGTTTCTTATAATTTTATTTATTGTTTATTTATTTTTTTTACCATTTTTTTGGGAATCCTGACCACGCCTTTTGGTATCATGTGGCGCCACCCTGTGTCATTCTCACGAATCGCCATTTATTCAAAATTCTTCATATAGCATGCATTTCTGAGAAATTTCTTTTACTAAGATTTCTCGAAGTACTAGTATTTTTCGATTCTGATATTTAGATTGTGGTGAAAAGATATGTTGCCACTATTGTCACATCATGTTTTCACAATGGTGTCACACATAGTATGCTGTATGTGGAAAAAATCTTTTAGAACTTCACAAACATGTTTTAGCAATGTTTTAGCATACAGAAATGTTCCATCCGTTTTTATACAAACATGTTTTACTAACAGATTTACAAAGACATGTTTTACCAACAAATTTACACAGGCATGTTTTACAAACAAATTTACACCGACATGTTCCATCCTATTTACATAAACTTGAGACTTGTTCTATACACCATAATGTTTCCATGCGGGTGTCAAAACTTGTTTAAGTTTTAACACTTTTTCGTAAATATGCAGCATTAAACACTGTTTTATCTGGTTAAAACTTTTTAAACAACAATTGTTAACGCTAGGTGGCGCCCGGAGCGTGAAGATGGCGCCCCCTTTTCACTCACCAGGGGGCGCCGTCGCCACTTTGATCGCGATAAGCCTAAGCAATTATTATTTTTTTTCATTTTTTTTGTTTATTTATTTTTTTAATTATTTTTAATCACGTTTTGCATTACAAAAAGCAGGATTTAATCGTTCCACGAATTATAGTTTTCAGTCTTGACCTTTGTACTTATGTTTGGTCTTCTTTTTATCTTTGTTTATTTATTCGTATATATGTTTTGTTTTTTTCGTTTTTTGGCAATTCGTCATTCGAATGTCGAGGCGTTTTCCTTGGTCACCAGGGGTCTCTGTTATCGCATCGGACAGCCATTAGTCTCGGTCATTATTTTGAACGTCTCAAAGTCGACCTTTGAACTCTCGTTTTTCATAAGAGATCACCCAGTCGATGACGGTTGGGATTAGGAGGGGATAGTGGAACATGGGAAGCTCCATACCTACTTATAGGCGCCATCTTGAGGTTGTAGACCCTAACCAGCACGTGGCGCATGTGTAACAATCATTTTTGATAACTTTAAGCAAATAATTAAAAAATCTAAACATTTTTCCAAAATTGGTTACAAAATAATGAAAAATACAAGTTGTGTTGTATGAAAAATATATTTTCTGTCATTTTTCATTATCCAGAACAGGAACTCGTTTCGAATTTTGTACTTTGCGGGTATAGCGTTTTAGGACCCCTTAATTATTATAAGGGGCAAAGCAGGCCTGTTTTTTGTTGTTTTTCGGGGAGGTGTCATGGCGCACCTGGTGGCCATGGTCCGATAATTCAAAATAGCGTCCCAGATGCTCGTTTTTGCTCCATATAATTAGGCAAAGTATAAGCCTAAGTCTGCATGCCCCCATGCCAAATATGAGGGGGTAGGGGGGCAAGGGGGTGCCGAAAGCGCCATCTGCCGAAAAGTATAAACTCCCATTTCCAGGAAATCAAAAAGTTTAATCTTCTAATTAAACCCTATAACTCCCTTCTCACCCCCTTATACAGCCCTCCCCCAAAATCCACATTTCCCCAATTTTACTGCCCAATTTCCAAATCCAGGCTGACGTAAATTGCGAAACATCTGCATTTTTATTATTATATCACTCTCATCTAATCTAGGCTATTACGAGGAAAAAGGCGCTTCTTGTGTTCGCGAGTCTTGTTTCTGAAATGGTAAAAATTTCCCAGATCTGTTAGATAGAAATGTGAGATATTTTGTAAGTATTTCAATTCTCGTTTGTTGTACATTAATCAGTATAGTACCTACAGTTGTTGCTTTTAGTGGTTGTAGCAACAGTTGTAGAGATGTAGTATAGTAATATTTAAATTAGTTCCCATAATAACAATACTTATTTCATTGCAATAAGTGCTGTATTGCATGCAGTATACTATACTTGTTGTATAGTTAAAGCAGTACTCTTATAATAGCAGCAATATACAAATAGTTGATGTCAATATAGCTGGGATATACAAATTTTAATCTACTTTTAATGTTACAAAATAATTGATGGAATTTAGAAATTTTAACCATTTAGACCTTCGTCTGAATGAGTATATATTACAAAATTCGTGTCACATATGTGTAACAATGCATACCGGATATATAAAGCCGGTTGAGAGTGCTAACACCATGGCCCATTTATTTCATTCAGTTATGTTGCTTTTTAGCACTATATTTAACAAAACATAAATATATTTTTCTTATAAATTAGAAAAAAAGTTTTATCGATCGTAGCGCCACCAACATGCTCGTTATCTCGGCTAGGAAACTGGTTTGAGGCTAATGATAGGTTAGGAAGAAACCGACGGTTTTTTATCCTGTTTCTTAATCAAGTTTGATATTTAATGGACAGTGGTCAGTATCTGTTATCGCCTTTTAACTACAGCAGACAAGATTTTATTACTAAAATTAGAGCTTTCAGATTAAGTTTCTTCAGCTAAACATTTTTCAAGCCTATTTTAAGCCTTTAATCCACCATTTTCTTGAAATTGTTCGATTAAAATCTGGTCAAACTTGAATTGAAGAGGAATTGATGCCGCCATCTTTTTTTTTCTTGCCTTTTTAACATTTTTTTAATAATTTTTTTTTTTTTACTTGATTTGAAATTAATTTTTCTTCCATTTTTGAATAGGGAGTGGATGCGACAGATATGAGAACCTGTTCCTCCATGTTTGTTTTTTAAAAGTTTCAAAAATAAGTAGAAAAGACATGAAGCATTATCGTTATCTTTAAACTTTGTTATAGTTAAACTGGTATAGACGCGCGTTTGAATTATGTAATTGAAGTTATCTAAACCAAGATTAGATTTAACTTGTTGCACCATCCACAGTTA
The DNA here is from genome assembly GCA_033995625.1 of Ophyiulus pilosus. Taxonomy (NCBI): domain Eukaryota; kingdom Metazoa; phylum Arthropoda; class Diplopoda; order Julida; family Julidae; genus Ophyiulus; species Ophyiulus pilosus. The sequence goes on from JAUJYV010002211.1 coordinate 7,489, forward strand.
ATTTATATGACTACCGTGTTCATTCTATTCTGAACATATTTTTCACATTTGATGCTATAAAGGAAATTTCGAAACATGCTTGTTTTTGTAAATGTGCACAGATATATTTAAAACGTGCATGTTTATACTATGTATGTGAATGAAATGTATATTAAAGTGACATGTTAAGAATATTCATGCATGCAAAGATTATATATGCTATAGGCATGTTGTGAACATAAATTGCATACAAACATGTTATATACAAGATATCATATCATTATTCTTGAATATTTAAATTTTATATATGTAAAAGTATAATATTGAAACATGCATACATGCATGTCCAATGATTTGAACATATTTTCTAAATTCCCATGCACGTGAAAGTTATGCTAAAACAGAACAAAATACATTGATGACTCAATTGAATGTTTAACAAATTTTACAAATGAATTAACATGTTTATACAGTGTGCAAACATGTGTTTTGGAAAGAATATAAATATACGGTTCTGACCATGATCCCATTTCCCATTAGAGAAGTTCATGTACCTCTTGAGGACGTTTATCTTTTTTTTTTTGAAGGGCCCTTAAGTGGGTTGAAACGTTGTGCATGCAGAGTAGGTTTGGATAAACAAGAATCTCGCTGTCTGATGAGAACTTTTAATAAAATTACATTTAAAAAACAAATGTTTTTATTTGTACAACATTTTTAAAACACATCCCTTGTGGGTGTGTCTAATTCACTTGACTGATTAGCGGAGATGGGCGCATTAATTAAGGGGCAACTTAGGTATATAATTTATCCATCACTTTTATCAAAAATGGTGAAATTTTGTTGATTTTGTGTTAAAATTTCCGTAACCATTCCAATGATAATGATAATAATTTCACAAACAGGTCTTTTGTTTCGTTTTTTTGTGTTGTTGTTGTTGTTTCTATACAAATAAACGTAAGAGGAAACATCCTAATTATTTTATGTATAATGTCGTTTCGAAAGAGTTTCCTTCAAAACTCCTTCACGGAGGATGACGAGCTGCATGTTTAATTAACTCAATTACTTTAATGAATTCAATTAATTAACTTATGTTTTTAATTGTTTTCTTTTTCCAGTAGCCATGTACGGAAGCAAGGACGTGTCCAGGAACCACGACGTGTCCTCCCGCAATCACGGAGAATCGCCATGCTTGGATGCCATCTTGGACAGTGACCTCATCCTTCAGGTCAGTCGATAGTCCTTGTTTTAGACGGCCATTTCCAATTTGAAAGTTTTAAAGGAGGATGTATTGTACCTAAATCTTTACTTTCGGGTTTTTAGCTCGAATTAGCAAAGAGTTATCAACGAATTAAGATAGTAGTATCCTAGCTCAATGCATGGACACTTCTCTTTATTTCATCTATTATCTCGTAATTGTATAATTTAAGATAACTATTTCCTATTTGAAAGTTGTTTCAGTTTAATTTTAATGCTAAATTTCCAATCGTTTGCTTGAGTGGATAAGGGGATATCAATACTTAAAAATAGTTTTGCCCAGTGGCTATGCCACATGCACTGTCAATGGACACTGCTCTATTAATAGTCTATTATCTCGTAAGTGGATAATTTAAGATAGTCATTTCCTATTAGAATGTCGTAGAGTAAGGTACGTTTTATATAAATGCAAAGTTTGGAACCTGTAGCACGAAAACCTAAAAAGTTATCACTGCCAAAGTACGATAGACTTGTTTTCATTCCATGCTATACAGTATATGGTCTATGTATGGTACCAGAAAGGAGCGCGGCCGCCATCTTGGGAGTCCTTTATTTGGCAGTCCCATGTATTCCTAATGCAAATTTGCGGAATTAATCTGCTTTTTACTCACTGTATATCGTCAAAAAGGCGTGATTTTTTTCTCCGATGACCCCTGTTTGACGTCCGGAAGCTATTTCTGTGGTGTTCGGAGGTGAAAAATAGTGACGAGGCCCGTGTTTCAGGGCGTTTTTTGTTTAGTGAATCCTTAATGGCTAATCATTTAATGGCTGTCAGTCGGTTGTTTGGCAGAGGAGGAGTTTTGCTAACTGGCTGTCAAGTGCGGAGGTATTTAACGGGGCCTTTTTTGAAGGAGGGTCGATTTGTGCAAAGTCATCGAAAATGAGAGCGTTACTAAAGCAGGGTCAATTGGGGGCCAATTAAGCTACCCTTCACTGACATCATTGTTACAAATCCTGGGCAACTTAAGATGTCACTGTCAGAGGAGGGGTCTCACAACAATCTGATTAGGGCAACTGATTTTTAACAAACTGATTTTGCTAACATTCTCCGAATGTGTGTTTCTTTGTTTTTCGTATATTATTCAGTTTTTCATTAACGTTTTTTATCTTTCAATTACTAGACTTGTAAGATTTCTTTATAAATTCCCTACACCTCCAAGAGCTCTTCAGAGAGTTAATTTGTTAACGGTTCGTTAAGTCATGTTGCGTTAACCCGAGTTTGGTGCAAAGGGCCATAAAAGAGCATCTTATCCTATCCACGGGATACCTATTCTTCAACCCGAAGCACCCCTTAATGTGCCATAATTAATTTCCCTTATATGGATTTTTGCATATTTTTTTGTGCTTACCTTTTTATGCATATGATGTATGTTGCATATCTAAACAATAGCTGACAGCGGCGACTCCTGGCGGGAGGGGCCCTCTCGTGACCCCCACCTGCGTCTCCTAAAACAACACTTTGTGTCTCGTAATATTAATCTTAAAAGTTGAATAGGAAAACAAAAAGCGAAAAGGTCGCATTTTTCATTTTATATTATCATGGCATTTTTTGCACGAAATAATAGATATTTTGTCGACAAACAAACAAATTGGTGAAGGTGATATCATATGGGACCACACGCATCATTATCATCATAATGCACTTTCCATCCTCCCTTTTTCCCATATATTTTAACCATTTACAAAATTGACATTTACTGCATACAGTATATCAAAACGTTATACTGTTGGGAATATTGTTAAATTTTTATATTTTATACTTTACATATACAATGCATGGGAGTGGGATTCTATGTACACTTTATTGAAGAACCTAACTAAAAATGACTCCTTGCCACATCATCTACATGTATAAATTGTGTTATAATATTTTTTAGAATTTAATTATGTTTTAATTATACATAACATTTTCTTTAGATTAATTGGCAATCATTCCATAAATTTCCTAATTATTTTGCATCGTTAGTAGGTTTTTCTATAGTTACTATAAGGCAATCACTGTGTACTGAGTACAAAGAGTAATTGAATACAAAATGTACTGAAAGTAATGTACAAAAGTAATCGAATGCAAGCGTGTACTTAAGACGCATGCGTACAATATGCACTCGATTACAAAAATATACTCACACTGGGTAATTACAAATGCCCTTTAGTATCCTTATGAATATCAATGTACTCGAGTGTGACTAGAAATACTTTTAAGAAAATAGGGATTTTAGCATGCCAACGTATTTATACATACATTAAATTAATGACGGGAAGGGAAGAACCACGCATGCGCACCCATTATGTTCAATGAGTGGCTCCTCTCTTCCCACCATTAAAGTTAAGCTATGTATAAAGACGTTGACATGCTAAAACTCCCTATTGAGTCGTATTTAATACATTTGAGTAACGACAATGAGTATAGCTTGAAATGAGTTATCCTAAAAGCTAATTTGAATGTATCCTCAGTTTTTCCATTTCTATATGATCCTTTTGTTATCGGATGAATTGTTCTTTTTCCCCACTTTAATTATTAAGATTTTTCTAATGTCTATAAGAAGGTTTATTTTGTGTTCTCATATTCATTAAGATTTTTTAAATTTTGTTTCTGCATGTAATAAAACCTGTAGTGTTTAAAATAAATTGAGTTCCCTAAACAATACTTTTGCAATCTGGCATACTCGTAATCAGTACTCATATTCATGAGTACAATTTATCCAAGTCTGATTACTAGACTATTCAATATGGAATATACATAATCTGAAATATGACTCCACAGGTACTCGTAATCAGTACTTCTGCTCATGAGTACATATTTGCCAAAGTCTGTTTACTCATTTCATCTGACTACTGAATACATGTACTCTACTTGTACTATAGTGTGTGATTCTATTGCCATCGCAATCAGTATTCCTATACTCATGAGTACAATTTGCCCAAATCTGGAATAGAGTACCACATTTAATTGATTTGCTATAACGCCTTAACTTATCTCACTCGGCATGCACTAATACACTACGTACATGGTGTACACACTTTGACACATTAACTGACTCGCTATTACGCTTGTATTTCACAAATACAATTTATACTCGCTATTAAGCTCTATGCATGGACTTTAAACCGCCGCACGTATAATACTTGTGTAATCTAGTGCAAAAATGGTATAAATTCAGTCCCCGGTAGTCAAGACATCCTCGTCTAAGGTCAAAGGTCGCTTCCTAAAATTAATCATCACACACCATTCTTCTTATTTTAATCTGTTTTTTCAATCTGTTTTTATTATGTTTTTTTCTTCTTCTTTAGTTTATTTATTTTTTGTATGAAATCTATTTGTCTCTGGGGAGATTAGCTGCCATTTTGTTTTGGCACCCTGGACCCCCTAAGAGTGTCATTATTAAGGTTGTGGGTTCAATCCCCAGTACCTCCCCTTATATTATTTTTTTTTGAAATCCCGTCGGAGGTCGCTCCATTAATCAGTCTGTTGGCCCCCTGGCGGAGGTGTTGTGCAGCGCCACTTTTTTATGTGTTCTTATACGTGGTTGGGATTAGCATCTCGAATGCAGTGTTTGACCTTTGGCCTTCGTCCATTGAAATACAATTGTACCCGTTGTTCTTTTGTGCATCCTATTGTTAGGGCAAGGAAGAAGGGGGAAGCGTTAAAGTTAATGCTACCTTAATTAGTGATTAATTAGCGATTATTAATTATCGTTGCCTCCGACGTTTTGCTCTAAATCTTATCCCACGCCGTTAATCTTTGCCAAAATAGCCATTAATCAACGCCCTGCAAAATGATTGTTTAATTAATCTATCATTAATTTTAATGACACGGATGGCGCCACCATCGGTACGTAATTCGGTAGCAGTTGCACCTAATCGGCGATTAAAATCGGGTTTATCCTGCGAAGACGTTGAACGATTTTTTTTACCTTAATCTAGAATTAAATATGTGACGTTAGCTTAAAACTATGATTAGAAACAAGTTGTGAATTAAAACTCGATAATTGATGATTTAAGCTCAATTATAGAGAAATATTATGAGAAATAATGAATAAACAGCAAATCAGTTAGTTTAACCCAAAATTAACTTGTAATTATTTTTAATTATTTCAGGCTCTCAATGGCTTCCTATTAATTTTAGCTTCTGAAGGAGAAGTATTTTTTGCCTCACATACTATCGAAAGTTACTTAGGGTTTCATCAGGTAAGTTTTTTTTAACATTTTTTTAAAAAAATATTTTAAAAATGTTAAAATTTTAATCTTTGTTTATTTTATTTCAACAAATAGTCTGACATAGTTCATCAAAGCGTATACGAATTAGTTCATTCCGAAGATCGTGAGGAGTTACAGCGTCAGCTGATGTGGAATTCGTTTTTGCCACCAGATGGGGCTAACATGACCTTACAGGAAGTCCTGCAGCTTGGTAACATGTTAACCTTTGACAATTTACTAGACAGTTTGAGCATGCCAACGTCTTTATACAAACCTTAACTTTAATGGCGGGAAGGAAAGAACCACGGATGTGCACCCTTTACGTTCAGTTAGTTCATTGGGTAGTTCAATATGTGGCTCCTCCCTTCCCGCCATTTAAGTTAAGATATGTATAAAGACGTTGGCATGCTCAAACTGTCTACTAGAGAGTTTGAGCCAGCCAACGCTTTAACGTTAACCTTAACGTTAACGTGGGGAAGGGAGGAGCCACGGTCTT
>JAUJYV010002212.1:0-13414 GCA_033995625.1 Ophyiulus pilosus
TTTCGCTTAACGAGTGTTTCGCATAACGAGCAAGACTCCGGAACCAATTATGCTCGTTATGCAAGGTTCCACTGTATTATAATTCCAAACTTTCCCGAGGTTTAAAAAACTAATGTACATTTGGGACTGGGGACACATTTCTTCTGTTGTCCCTTTCCCCTTTCACTGACCTTTAAAACACAAACAGGAAAAGTCAAAATCTGAAAAATACCCTTATTAGTGGACGTCCATAATGGCTTTACCCCTCCCCCCCTGTCCACATGCTAGCAGACCCCCTATCCCTCTCTTCAGGACGTCCTCTTTGAATGGCCCCTTGCAGCCCTGAAATCCAAGCATGTTCATTTGGACAAACTCCAAAAACCCTGATTGAATTTAATTCCTGCTTAGTATATCTTAGTATATTTATCATTTATTTTTTGAAATTCTAAAAAAGTGTTCAATAATTACGACCCGAAACTGACCAAGTCAAATGGAATCAATCCTTTCAGAATGGCATTATTTGATACTGTCGGATTAACAGGTGCAGAGATATTCCCCCCATTAATTTCTGTCCCAAAGTTACCCCATGATGTGGGTAACTTTGGACCTGTGCATTTTTCAAGGCATCTCCCCAGTAGAAAAACGATATAGGCCTAAACATGCTATAGTATGTCCCTTATATGACGTGCCAGAAAGCATTTATGGTGTTTAATGCCCATGTATGGAGTTGATACTCTCACAACGTGAATATTACCATAAAACAAGGTTGTCAGATGATTTAAACCTTTATCCGAGAAAAATTAAACAAAAACAAGTTGGTTCCTACTTGGCTAGTTAAATAAAAAATGAAATGCAGAATAAAATGATCAAAATTGCAGAAACTCAAATTTTGGACATGGGTGCAGTAAATTGGGTCCCCAATTTACTGCACCCATGTCTGGTTTCTGTCTAACTTGGCCTATAGATTTACGTACAACTGTTTGGTATTCATATGGATTGTAGTGAAGTTATGTAGGAACCACGATATTGACCTGTTTTATTAACAGCAGTATTAGTTTTTCTTGCTTAGATGAGTGTGACGACATCAGTGAAAACACAAAACAGGTGTCCCACAAAAATGGCCATAATTTATAATGGGCTTATTGAATCTAGAATTTTGAGAAGTCACCAGTATATGACGAAAGAATGTTTCTCACCAACTGGCTGATAAAGCCGCATTGAATGCCGCTTAGGACATTACTACTGGCCAAAACCATGATTGGCCCAAAGAAACCACGATACCACCCTTGTACCAACGTATCCACAATTTACGGCAATGAATAAAAATGTTGACATAAATTAATAATTGAATTTGAAAGTTTTAGAATCAAATTATTAAACTGAAGTCGTTCATTAATTAATGTCACATTTCGTCAAGTCTCCATGGGATATGAAACATCATTAAGACAAATTTGGTGATCGCCATATATTGCCAGTTTCCATACTAAATACTAGAATCACTTCAGAAAAGTTATGTACTTGTTCCATCAATGGCGGTGGTGATGAGCCTCGCTAACATTTGCCCACAACCATGACAACAACTTCACATTTCATTTTTAACTAACTTACAAGCACAGAAATAAATAGATAAACACAGTATATCTGAATTTCCAGAAAAGCCGCAAAGTTACTTTGGGGGTTGATTCTATTTGAGCTTGTCACTTTCGGGTTATAATTATTGAACACTATCAGAATTTAAAAAAACAAAACCACAACTGACGCAAAGTATCCACATTATACGCTAATTCAATAGTAAAAAGGTCCTGGATGGAAGCCTGGAAAGAGCAAAAGGCGATTATAGTCGCCACCAACATTGAGGTATTTTGTCCTACTGACTATCAAGCTCAGTGATTCCATGATCGCAGAAATCTCAAGATTACTGCATCAGTATAAGTGTAACTGCTTCCCGAGTCCTGAAAGTCAACATTCGGTATGTGGTCTCACATTGCTGTGCATCAAGTTGACACCCCTAGACTATGATCCATGGCACTTGTTCTTGATTGCTCGGTGCAGACGTTCCGGGGTGAAGAAACAGTAAGCACATATAAATGATGGTTCCACCACATTCAGCATATTCTATCAGTTATTATCAGTACCCTTCAAGGTCCAACAAATAATGTCAACATCACCTTTCCAGCAGAGATGACATTCTTGGCCTTCTTTGGGAATTACGCAACCAGATGCGTGCGGTGCAGGCTTTGGATTGTCAACATACTGTAAACCCAACATCGTGGCTGAATCGAAATTCAGAAAGCAAAGGGTTTGTTTGACTGACAAGTCTCGTCAGTCACATTTTAAATGAAACCTCTCAAAACGTTCCATTATTAAACCCCCACGCCTCGCTATCAAAATCACCTAGACAGGCCAGACTCCTAGTGCAACGTTTTCCAAATTGTTACATTAACCTTTGGGATTCCCCGCAAGGCAAATTAAGAATTCTGCAAAGAAAGTAAAATATTCCATACATAGGTTCTGTTCTGTTGTACAAAACGCTGTTATAGAGAGCGAAACCAGCTACAAATCTAGCAGCCCAACACTGTGCCATTTCTAATTCTGTAGTTAATCAAAATCTGGCAGCAGCATTCCATTTAGGAACGAAATAAATAACAATATGCAACCTTTAACATTTCTAAATACTCATTGGAAAAACCACATGCAACAATTGGCTAACAAAGTGACTTAATATGTGTATTCCTTGTGTAATCCATGTGTTGGTGATTACAAAATACAGTATATTTAACTAATGGTGCCCACTTCAAACTCTTACAATGCCTACTCTCAATACAACTAAGATATAGACCCCCCCCTCATGGCAAAAAATACCCCCCCCCCTAAACTTTCAATGACAACTCGCGTCATAACCCCCTCCCCCTGTGGGCACCACTGATTTGACAGTAGTAACCACCCTTGGGAAAGGAGGGTGGGAACACCATTCAGATTGTATTCTGGAAGATATCCTTTGTTGAGTTAAGATGTCAGGATGGTTAGTTTGAGATTAGAGGCCCAAAGACATGCAAGGTCAAAGATGGAAAATTGATGTAATCCACATCACCACCTGTTAATTGTAATGTTGTCACACATGGATATTGACAACAACATATTGATTATCTGCATTCATTCCCATTTAGTCAAAATTGACGTAATCCAGATCAGCACCTGTTAATTTATTCCATAAAATACAGTATACAAGGTTCTTATGGCTTCAATAAATTGTCCATCATCCAACATAGCCTGAACATCAGGAATGTCAGTTTCGTTTTGCAAAATCTTCCCCATCTAAAAGCCGAAAGCATGCCACATGTCACTGATCAGTACCTGGGTTAGCTTATCAGCTGAATTTTTCCTGAATATTCATGATAACTAAATTCATAAATAAGTAAAAATTTCCTTATAAAATTGCGTTTTAAAACAGTTTCAATTGACATAGAAGAAAAAAACATTATATAATGGATATAGTTGAAATAGGATTTCCAGAATTACAGCTTTTGTAACTTCGGTTTATGAGATCCATTGCGGTCCCAACAAGAGATTAAAATAATCCAATATTTCCCTAATCAGGAATTACGACAATCTATAAGAAGAATTGTGGAGAATCTGAACACTCAGAAAAAAACATTTCAAGATTCCACGTAAACGAACATGCAGAGAATTCAACGATTTACAATATAGTATTTCAGAAATCACAGGATTCGTAATATGGATCAAATTAGAAGACCAAGATCCCAAACTATGATTTCAAGAATCTCAACGTTTGAAAATGTCTTTCCTTTTGTAAAAATTATGAAAGAATAGTGAGATTTACATAAAAACAACAACAGCCATTATCGACTGCACAGCGGTTCAGCTATTCAATCTTACTATAAAACGGTACAAATTAAAATATCGAGTACATTTGATACCATTATTATTGCAGTGTTTCATTTTTACCAGTACCTGATGAAGGTTTTAGTTAGTTGAGTAACCAAAACGAAACGTTGTGTAGTTAATAAAGACTGTGGTATTTTATAAAACTCTCACACGCCATGGTAACATTTGAAGAAAAAAAATTACTCGTTTGGCATTTAACAATTTTAAGAATAACAACTTTTATAGCACAGACAATGTAAAGAAACCCAGAATTGTAACCTTGGACATCGAGATTTCAAGGAAGGATACCACACACAGGATTTCTAGAATCCAAGTGTTTTAAAAATTCCACTTTCACAACACAGAACGGAACTCTGAAATAGGGGTAATCCAAATGTTTTCAACTCTGCGATTTTAAAAATCGATTTTGAGGTTTCCAGTAGCTAATTTCGCTTGGGAGTTAGTAGCATAGAGCAAAATTGAAAATTTCCAACTTGAAATATCGAGAATTGAGGAGTTCGCAAATTTCGAGACTCGAAACTGTCCCTAGCAGGGATTTTCAGAATCCAGCCCAGAATTCGGCCACGGTTTGCATTCCTAGCAGGTCGCGACCGCAGGAAAGGTCAATCCGTTGCAAATTTGCGACGAAAAAGGCAACCACCGATTACTCAGCGTTCGCAGGCCAATGGCACCTCTCGAAAAATCCAGCTGGCAGGATCGAGAACGCATCTATTTTTGGGAAACTCGGTTGAGCAATCTGAATCGGGAGCGCGTTTCGGGGATCGAGAATCGGATCACGCGTCATGGGAAATTAGGGATTGGGACGCAAAAGACGATCCAAATCGCGATTCCTTTGTCACTCCGGGTGCGAATCGTAACAAACAATTTGGTTCGAGCAGCTGATTACGAATGTGCTTTTGTTCGATTTTTTCGAGCAAGGGAGGGGGGGGGGGGGGTCAAGATGAACGTTCTTACCTTTGTAATGGACTCGCAGATTGTTCTGAGACAAGCCAATGAAGTTAAATTTGTCCTTCGGACTCCAGGAACGCGGTAAAGGCGTTTCTTCTTCGTTTACCATCGGATAAATCAATTTCAGTCGATCCACTGGCGGTAGGCTGCCATCCATCGTACATGCACCAGACGCCATCTTGTTCTAGCTCACTTCCTCCGTCCCCGGATGTGCAGTTTGCTAATGACGTCAGGGGCGAGACTTGGATCTAGTGCTGCAGAAATGAAGCCAATTTGAAACAGTCCAGTGTTGTTTTTCGCATACAAATTACAACGATGACAGTGAGTAAAATAAAGAAATAAAAAAATAATAATAATTGCTCATATAGTATGAATGGTTAATACCGCGGCGCATTTGTTCAATTTCTAATTCTTTCTATTTAGCTGTATTCGGATATTTTAATTCTTCAACCTTCTTCACCATTCTCGTTCGGTATATGCACAAGATTGAGGTTTGTGATTATGGGCCATTCATAAAGGACGTCCTCAAGAGGGGGGAGGGTCTATTGGCAAGGGGGGAGGAATGTATGCTGGTATGTGGACAAAGCCATTATGATGGAATAATTTGGAACATATATAAGCTTTTTCTGTTATTAAAATTTTCGTAGTTTTAAGTTCTAACTTTTGTTTATTAAAATAAAGTAATGGCCCACCCAATAAAAACGTTGTTTTTTTGTAAATAAATCAACAATTAAAAAATAACAATTTGCTTGCGAATATTATTACTGGAACATTTATTTACATGAATACAAAAAAGAAATGCAATAAAATTTATGAATTGACAAAATAGCATGGTGGTACAAATTGCTAAAACACGTTCTACTGTGAGGAACTTTAAACTTCTCGGTTCCCTCACAGGACTCTAGATAAGGTTGGACAGCACTGTCCATGTGAGTTATACCACATATGGCTACTCACATCCTGCTTCCTGAAATTGTATAAGAATTACACAATTCCCCAAGCCAACTGCATCAATCCTGAAAGCCCCCCAGAACCCCAATGCCTGAAAATATGAAAGAAGAATCTCGAATACCTTGCATGTCTATATATACAGTGGATTCCGCTTTATCTGGACACCGGTTAATCTGGGCAGCCATTTATTATGGCCAAATTGTCAAGAACAAATCCGGACAGTATATATTTTTTAACTTCGCATATTCTGGGCAGCCGCCTAATCGGGGCAAAACGCCTCCGCCGGATGTGTCCGGATTAAGCGGAATCGACTGTAGATATAAAAAAAAATCGAATTCCAGAGATTTTATAGTTTAGGATATAAGACTTCCTTTTTATTGGTGAGTAGAGTTCTAACTAGATTAAATGGTCTACAGTCGACCCAATATACTATATAGTTGATAAATCGAAAGCTAGGAAATATATATATTGTCAATTTTGAAATAATCAAGTGAAAGACACCTTCTGTCAACACCTTCAAATAAAGTTTCTTCTGGGTCAGCCTCCTTATTCGCCTGTCTTGAGTCCTTGTGCCTTTTTCCTCTTCCCGAGATTAAATTTGGGAATCTCGGAAACATTCAAACGGCTGTTATCGACCAGCTGAAGGCTATTCCAGTATTTAAGTTCCAGCACTGCTGTAAGGATCGGAAGAACCGTCTTAAGCTCTGTGTTGCTTCCCAAGGAAGATATTTTGAGGGAAACAATATTGAATTGTATTTCTATTCGAATAAAACAACTAAAAAAGTCTCATTACTTAATTTACACACCTTGTATGTAGAATAACCTGGCTTTTAAAGATTACCTTGAATGTGTGAATTTAGTCCAAATTAGGTTTTATTTATATTATTTTAATGAATATCGACTTTGAAAAATATAGATACAGCTATGAAGAGAGGAAGGAGCACAATTACGAACTATCCCAAATACAGAAGGAATTATGTGATGGAAGGAGATTAGGGGACATTCTGTTTTTACTACTTTAAATAATCAAAGGGAAATATATAACAAGAAAGCCTCTATATAAATGTTCCTGAATATCAAAGATGCAATTGACAATACAAACAGAAAACAACTATGGTGGCAACATTCAACATCATCAATAAACTATATCAAAAGACTATACCAAATAAATTGGAAAGGGCAACATTCACAGGGAATGGCAATGATGAAAGGGTAAGACACGGCACTCACTTAGCATTTATGCTAGTCTTTATATAAGCCTATGACTCCATTAAAATGCAGTACTGCAGTGAATTCCCACTTGCTTTTTCCCTATTGCAGATTCATTTGAAGTTTATTTAACAAAAATTATAGATTTTGTTTATGTGGTGGCAAATGCCACCATCAGGTCACAATGGTTGTGTTTTTCAAACATTTCAAAATTGTAGAGAGAAACAATTTTTGAGTCAAACATTACAAAATAATTTATTTTCATTATTCAGAGTGTGATACAATTCAAAACAATTTCTTGCCTTGTTTAGGCATAAAAATACATTGCATTTTTGACACATAATACACCATTTTCCTTTTTGCATTGTTGCTCATGACCATCAATAGACATTGGCTAGTGGCTTATGTTATCAAATCTGACATCAGGCAGTGTACTAATATACCATTTACTCTGTGATACTGAGCAAAGTGAATTTGATGAAGATTGTCCATGCTTGCGTGAAGGTACAATGGCTGCTTGTGCAAGTGTTTCTGCAATATTAATGGAAAAGTCCATTAAATCTAAAGTTTCATTTTAGGGAATATTTCACTCTTTTGAATCTGCTTTATATTCAAGCCAGGAATTTGCAATTGCTAAATTTACATAATGAAAGATTAGACGTAGGGGCCATTTTCGAGATTTGAGAAATATATGATACAATGCAACAAGGAAATCGATTTTAGCAACACCTCCTATGCTCTTGTTATAAAGTTTGACAATAACATGGCGGATAACAGTGATGTATTTTCTTTTTTACACCACCTACAGACTTTATCCATTTCATCAATCCCAACAAAACTTGAAGCTAATGTGACATCTCTGTTATCCATCCAGTGCACAACAACAATTTTCCCAACACGACTACACATTGCATCATGCAATCCATGCCCAGCTTTTTTTAAAATCCTTCTCAGATTTTTGTGTTCCAAAAGGTATGCAAGGAAAGGGATGGAGATAAAAAAATTTCAAAAAACAAATTATGACAAACATTGTCTGGAATTCTTAGAGATTGTTTCGAAACAATTGCTCAAGTAATGCCAAGTTTTAACTTTGCATCAGCATTAAGTGAAGTACTTGCTCCTTGGTATTCTAATGAACTGTAAACAATGCCGGATTCACCACATAACATAAAAATCTTGATACCCAAAGGAGTTGGTTTTCCTTTTATGTACTGGTTAATCAAAAGCTTTCTTTTGAATGGTATCATTTATTCGTCCACACAAAGGTTTTTTTCAATATTTAGTTGTAAACATCTATTTCATTAATATTATCAACATGTAAGCATGTAAGTTGTTACCCAGTTTTTTCAAACCGATTTCTGGAAATGTTTATAGTATCAACAATCGGCACTTTCATAGATGGCTTCCAACATAAGACTCAGTCGAGGAAATGGCACGATTCTTATAAGAATATGAAGGGCCAAAAGTTGTTGTATTTCTGTCCTTATAGTGTTCATAGATATTCCCAAAGAAAACACAGTACAAGTTAGTATTTTCAGCCATACTGTTCAATAACTCCCTAGGGATGTACTTATTAAAATACTGAATTGGCCACTGCAACAAAACATCATTTCAGATGGTGTAAATTTCTGCCATCTCCATTCATAAGCTTTCTTTGTTGTTTTTGGAATTGTAACAGCATTATGCACAGAATCTTTGGAATCATCACTTTCACTACTTGGATTATCAGATGAAGGTATAGGCTGTAATTCCTCATCATCACTCGATCCTTCTCCAATATCTGAACATTCCAATTTATCTATCACATCAGCAAATTCAGAAAGTTTATTATACTTGTGATATAAAATAAGCCAATAATAGGCAATTCTGCAAAAATTATGTACAATTTGTGTGATAACCATCATATTTTACTAAGTATAACATTATAAAATACAGGTTTAATTTTTCAAATACTAAAAACAAGCAAATTCACAAAGTATGCAAAAAATTATTTTTTTCAAATTTATTAGAACTTGAAGCCTGATGGTGGCAAATGCATACATGCATAGCTATGTTCTCAAGGAAATACTTAACAATATATAAAATTGCCAAGTTGACATACAATTTAATCAATAACTTATAAAAAAAATTGTTTAAAACTTAACACATGGTGTGGAATCCGTTGTCATCTAGCTGTTTGAATGTGTATTACTAAAAGGTGATGATATATGGTGGCAGTTTTTCAGCCCATATATGAATAGCCACTCCCCAAAAGGTCACATACAAACTTTAAACTGAAATGAATCATCAACAGCTTGGAAAGGAATGAAAGTTTAGCAGTGGCAGCTGTCACCACCAGGGCCGAAAGGGTTAAAGAAACTTGCTCGCATGACATCCTCAGTGAATCCTCCATCACAGCGCACCATGGCAGCCTCTGTGGGTGTCAGCCAATCTACAAGATGTGGATGGGTTGACTGTGGGGCCTGTCAACCTATGTGTGAGACCGGGAGATCTCGCGCAGTGGAAATTAAAGACAAGTTTAAATCAACCTTCCCAGGAGTAAATTGGCTAATACTCGTTAGATGGGCTTTCCCTTTAGTTTATTGTCCATATCCTGAAGACTTGAATTATAAGTTATTAAAGCAACACAAAATATAAAGAATTATTGCATACATGGGATTGGGCAATAGTAAACAAAATAGGTGAAACAAGAAAATGCACTTAATAACAAAATCGAACCATATGATCATCAGATTTGTAATGTTCAGGCTGGAATGAACTCAATCCAAACGTCCATTAGAAGATTGCAAGTAAATCTTGAAAACTGGAATCCATTTTGATTACCAAGAGTCCGGTTAGAATAAGTGGTTTGTTCCAGAAATCCATAAAAGGTTGCAAGAAAATCCTTAAGTTGAAATCCGTCCTTGATTAGCAAAAGTTCGAATAGAACAGTAGACTTGATCCAAAATGTTCTTAAGATGCATTGGCCGATTTTTGTTAAGTTTCACTTCACACGCGCATAGCCAAAAACCAAAAGAGAATGAACAGAATCCCGTGATCATTCTTTTCACCACCTGTCTCCATCCAAGTCAGTCCTTCAATGTGGTTTTCGTTTTCTTTGTCTCATAAAAAAGGCGTTACCAAATTGACACATTGGTATTTTAACTGTGTCATCATTGGTGGAGTTAAATTATTCAAATTGCAAAACATAAGAATCACTCTAAGGTTAATGTACAAAAATGCAAGGAATCTTCTAATTGAAAGAATTCATAATTTAAGATTGTTAGTACAAAGTGTTAACAAGTGGATACAAAGGTTAACAAATAAAAATGAAAGGAATGCAATTCAATTAATGAAATTTGCAATTTGCAAATGTTAATTTATGCGACATTTTAAAATTCGAAGAACCTAAAGTTGAAGGTCAATGAGTGGTTCAAGGTCTCACAAAGGTATTTGGTCACAACTCCATACAAAAGTTGTTCATAGAGCTTGAAAAGTATGTGCATTTATCCGGTTTGTGCACTTAAGTGGATTATGCAGTTATCCGGTCACAATTCCATTCAAAAGTTTCACATGGGACGTGCAAAAATGTGCATTTATCCGTTTGTGCAATTAAGCGGGTTATGCAGTTATCCGGTCACAATTCCATTCAAAAGTTTCACATGGGACGTGCAAAAATGTGCATTTATCCGGTTTGTGCAATTAAGCGGGTTCCATACAAATTGAGACAGCATGTATTGGCTCAATGAGACAATTTAGTGTGACACGACAAATTTTGTAATATTTTACTGTGCTGCTACACATGTTGGCATATTTTAGTGTGCCGCAACAAATTTAGGAACATTTTTAGTGTGCCGTGACACATTTAGGAATAATTTAGTGTGCCGCGGCCAAATTTGGCATATTATTGCATACTACAATCGTGTACAAAATCGGCAAAAATAAGTTAGAAAATTTTTCGAAGTTTCCATTGAGTTGAATGCAAACATGCATCTATACCTATTCAATGCTATCCTTCCAAGAAATCATGGGTAGGTAAGTGGCATTAGGTATTGGACTACGAGTTCGAAGTATGTGGGCCAATGTGTTTTTAAATAATTTTTTTTCGTTTTTTTTGCTTGTAGGGTAAAGGACCCTTGAAAATTTGGGTACCATAATCCCATTTGGGAACCCATACAAAAAATGACTCAGAATTCTGCAGGAATCAGCCTGCTGAACATGTGCAGAAAAGTATGTTTCAGAATTACTGTGGCTTTTTCTGCAACGTTCATTTCTGCCGAATTCTGCAGAATCCTTTATGCAGCATTTCTGCAGAAAGGAAACCACAGAAGTGAAAATTCCCATTTATGAGCCCTATACAATGTGATTACGGGACCCAAATCTTCATGGGTCCCTTACCCTACAAGCAAGAAAAAAACGGAAAAAAAATATAAAAAAATTTGTAAAAAACACGATGACGCTTAGCAGGGTACGAACCCACATACTTCGAACTCGTAATCCAATACAGTATTGAATAGGTATAGATGCGTGTTTGCCTGCAACTCAATGGAAACTTTGAAAAAATTTCTAAGTTATTTTCGCCGATTTTGAACACGATTTTAGTATGCAATAATATGTCTAACTTTGTCGTGGCACACTAAAATATTCATAAATTTGTTGCAGCACACTAAAATATTCCTAAATTTGTCGCGGCAAAATAAAATATGTCTGAATTTGCACGGCACACTAAGTATAATATGCATAAATTTGTCACGGCACAATAAAATATGCCATCATGTGTCGCAGTACACTAAAATATTCCTAAATGTGTGGCGGCACACTAAAATATGCCAAAATGTTTCGCGGCACAATAAAATATGCCTGAATTTGCCACGGCACACTATAATATGCATAAATTTTTCACGGCACAATAAAATATGCCAACATGTGTTGCGGCATAGTAAAATATGCCTGAATTTGTCGCGGCACACTATAATATGTCAAAATTTGTCGCGGCACACTAAAATATGACTAATACAGTTACGGCACACTAATATATGCTAAATTTGTCAAGGCACACTAAAGCATGCCTAATACAGTTATGGACCATTCAATTATGAATAAATTTGTCAAGGCACACTAAATAGTCTGATTGAGACAATGCACATATTTTGCAAGCTCCATGTGTAAATTTTGTATGGAATTTTGACCATATAATTGCATAAACCGCTTAATTTTAAGGGGCGTTGCAAGTGATGTCACGAGTGTACAAGTCAATGGGAGAATTTCGGTAGTGCTAATTAGATGCGTGTTTGTAAATATTTAAAAAAGAAAAATTGAATAAAATACGTTATTTTTCATTCTATTGCCTCCTTTAAAATTTTCTTTCAGGGTTATTTATAAAAAATAATGTTCTGGTTTACCTATTTCTCCGCGTGGTTCCCACTTGGACAGAAGGTGGCAGCACGTGTCTCAAGCATGGGAAACAACTTCCATACTCTTCCACGAAATAAAGAATAAAAATATTTAAACTCACAATTTATAAAAACTAAGAAAAGGAGGCAGTAGCCAGATAGTTTATCTATCAATAACAATTTAAGTTTTTAATTTTGAGTTAACTGGAAATTAGATTACCACTACGTAATTTTACATTTAAAAAAATTTGAAAAATCGTTTTTTTTGACAACCTCCATTCTTCCCCTACTATACAGTGTGGTTTTCGGCATTTTATAATGATAATACATGTTTACATATGCAATATTATTGTCCTAAAAGTTTACCATTTATATAAATATCATAAGTTGTAATCTGGTTTGTCTATTATTACGAAATTCATAATTTGAAATCTCGGCACTTCGAGTAGCTTACGAGGCTTAACGATCGTTGTCTCGAATGGTTCATGGAGTAGCAACTCGATGAAACTTTAAAGTAGGCTATACCAATCGATCACCATAAACAAACAAATAACCACCATGCTGCCATTTACAAATCTAAGTACACGTGCCTTGTGGGACTATACCCAGGAACATATTTTATTAATTTTTTTGGATTTTTAAAATTTAAAAAAAAATTATAATAAATGTAATGAGAGAAAGGAGCAGGGTAGTGGCCGATTTTTAGAGGAACTATCATGATATTTGCCAGGATATAAATGTGGAAAAGTGTATAAAACCATAGTCATGGTAGGTGACCCGGGAATTGGACCCCGGTTTCACCCCATCTAGCTTGGGCCATCCACAAATGATATCCAGGTGAGGGGGAGGGGGGCTGTATGTTTTTGGACAGTGCCGGACAGGGGAAAATTAATTACTATTAAAGTGTTAGCGTAATAGTGTGCCACGGTGATATTAGTCCCCTTTATCAGTGTGCCATGATAATTTTACACCGTGTACAGTATGATTCAGGGGACCTATGGACTCCATAGCTAGGGCCATTTGGTTGAGACAACAAAGTTGCCCAGTCC
>JAUJYV010002213.1:0-13412 GCA_033995625.1 Ophyiulus pilosus
GAGGTATCTTTTGCACCCAATCAGACTTTAAAGATACCTGCATTTTATACTTTTATTATACCTCAAAAATACCTTTATTGAAACTTTTATGAGACTTTATTGATACTTCACTTTTTTTTGTAAGGGATATTAAACTTTAGCAATTGCTCAAACATTTATCTACTAATAAGTTTTAATACCATTAGTTTTATTAAAATTCTCAATAAAACAGTTTGCAAACAACATTGATATAGTACTAAAAGCATAAGCTATATGAGATGATATATAGGCAAAATGTTTGTTGAAATCTATTTAGCTGACACACAAATTGAATTAAAACGTAAAACATGCTTATTTACATTCGATTATGAAAATTTATATTCAATAAAATATACCATAGCAGCAATTATTTTAATTGCAGAACTCAAAACAGGATCTTTTAATAACAAATGGTTACTGGTTTCCTTGAACAAATACTAAATTGCATTTTATACATGAAATTATCGATATATGCACCCACTAGACCACAAACTTAGTGTCATCTTGGATTGAATGACTAATCCAAATATAATATACTGCGATATTTCAAGAGATGGAAGTAATGTTTATTTGGGTTGAAAATTTATGTTAAAACTAAATGACATCAAATAATCATTGGATTTTTAATGAAGATTTGTTCTATTGCCGATAAGATCAGTTCAAAGAAATGAAGCAAAGAGGCTGCTCTTGGTTGCTTCGGATTTTAGTGCACACTGTCATTATTGCGTGAGAACTATTTCTGTTTAAACACAATTTTTAAATGCAGTATAAGATTAGGTCTGGAGAATTTATTCAGTCATCTCACTCATTCACGGAAAACCCACTGATCCTTAATGTTCAACTAAATTACGCTGGTTTTGCTATCTATCTACTATTGCACGGCATATAATTTTCAAATTGCAATTAACTTTTTATTCAGTAAAAAACCAGTCTTGAGATTTGTCTAGCAAAGTTTAAAGAATTATGGTTACGACATTTTCTCCGCAATTTTATGCATTCATTATGTCGAACTTAACAGTAAACACAATCTCCAATTCCATGAATAGTACATTCCCATGGCACATTTCTCATCCATAAAAAGCAATAAGAAATGTGAGAAGATTTTAGCATAAATAATGGGGATAAATATGGGTTTAAGTATATTAGTTTATGTCCCATTTACAGTATGGTGTTACAATTGAGATAACGTTGTTGCTACTGTTGTTTATGTTATTGTTCTAGCTATAGATGGGATTTACGAGCTCCAAAATCATCTGGCAGTGTTTTTTAACTTTTTTCAAATTCATAGAACATAAATTAGTGCCAACATTGTCGCTGTATACATTTTTAAAGCAATATATTTCATCCTTATAAAGAAAAAAGCAGGGTTTGAATAATTTGTCAATACGTTAATTATTAATTAATAGTAAATAAATAATAAATTGAATATGTAACTAAGTGTACTTTATTAATAACATTATTTTTTTATAAACTCCGGATTAACCGTCTCTCTCTCATAACCAACCATCATCCAGTCCCAACCAGGACAGATTAGAGGGGTTCTTCTACTGTATAAGTCGACACCAATTTCAGGCTAATGAGCAAATGGGATCGAACATTTGAATTTCATTTGAATTAAAATGGGTTGAGTATTGCTCCACCCATGTATAAATTTATGCAAGATTATGGTACATTTTAATTGAAACGTAATCGTAGGCTTATACACTACACAACGATTAGAATATAAATGGTTCAGAAAAAGCTGCTACGAAATCAATATTAAAATTAATTCCAGAATTTATTTTTGTTGTCCACAAATGATTTGAAGCGACAAATAATGCTGGAAGATGCCTTCCTTCCTATTTTAAGAGTATATATTTATTTTATGTGGAATTGAACTTTTTCCAGAATGCTGCGCTATAAGCATCTAATTACACTTATTCCGGTTCGGCAGTCCTTGTCGGTGTATGAGATCTTAGTGAATATCTATATATACACGTGTTTGATGCTTTTATCATTGCGGCGAAATATGAGAAAACCATACGGAGTAAAAGGGCTCGGATATTTAGGAAGCCATGCTAACAATTACCAAACTGTCATCAGGTATGCGGTGGTGAAGTGGAATATAATAATTTTCACATTTTATATTATTCTATCGGTATCCGGACATAAACCCAAAGTGTAATTTCACTATCATGCAAGGTTAGTGTGGTTAGGTATGGTTCGGTTAGGTGTACTTGAAGTTTATGTCCTTTTGAGCTTTTAGGAGAGGATTTTTCAACATTTGTGCCATGAGGTGGCTACACGTGTGATGTTGAAGTTTGTTGGAATGTCCAAATGTACCTTCTATATACTAATTGAACATAGAAAATATTAAAATTGTAATGTGTGCCGTGACAATTTTAGGCTTTGGCTGCTGTCTAGGGAACTAAAAATGGTTGAAAAACACTGGTTTATCGCGTTTATGGGAATTGCAAAAGTTAATAATTGTGATTCATGTGCTCTTGTGATCACAACCGATTACAAGGCTTAAAACGCATATAACTTCGCATATTGCACATTGTAAACGTACACATGTAAAGTAAGGGTTGTTTTTCTGAGAACACTTGTCTTTCTTCGTTAATATAACTATCGCTACATTGAAATGACTTGTCGTTGCATATACCCACCGCCTGCTTAAATCGACCACCTAAGGCATAAAAGAATTTCATTTTGAATAAATTAGCTAATTTCTTGCAATTGCTTTTGTGCTTATCTGGCACACTTCCTCCGCACTCTGCTATCTTTATCGGTGCTAGAGAAATCGATAGGACAATGAAGTAGCTACAATTCACCTTATTTTTTTTTTATAAAAGAATACCAGTTTCCTAAACAGCAGGTGGTGGTATGTATATATGACCGCTGTCTTTGAATACTCTTAATTTCATTAGCAACGAAAGAAAGCGATATTCGTGAATAATTGTGATTCCTTATTAATTCAGCGTATCGATTCATTAAGAAGTTAAGATGCTGAATAAACTATGACAAAACCGTGCAACCATGCGGATGTCATGGAAACACGGAAATGGATTTGATTTCTTTTCAAGAGGAAAATGTTAATGAAGTAGGAATTGCCATGTCTCGTGCAATAAAGGACGCATATTAAAATACTCCGTTCTTAATTACTTTAGTGATGAACACTGACAATATATATCCACAGGCTCGGGTGTTTACGAAAAACTGGATAATGAATAAAGTTGAGGCATTTTTTCTCTCAACTTTTTCCCATTGATATGCGCATCCCGCGATACACATTCAGGGAAGGCGCGACATCTGTTCATCGTAAACATGGCTTTTAACATTTTCCCCCATTGATTTCTCATCATCTCGCCTGAATATTGATGAAGATCATTCTGCTGGCATAATTTCGCTAAATTTAGACTCTTGTTTTTCATATTGAGAGTTTTAATCAACGCGGTCTTTAATATCTAAAGTTCAAACAAGATTTGCAAATCATGCAGGAATCCGCGTTAGGCAAAATGGATATTCAGGCGCTCTGTAGTTTGTAAAGACGAATTTCTAGCCTCAAAGTTAGAACTAGCCCTTTCTTTACCAGAAATCATCAGGAATGCAGTTTTCATTTCCTAGTTTAGAGAATGAGCCAGAATTTTTTCGAAAAGTGATCCAGCAGTCAGCTAAGGACCGGTCTACCTACATTACCCTCATTTTACATTAAAAGTCAGATTATTTCTGAAATTATATCATGTATAGTCCTTTTAATGATATACAAACTTACTGATTTGTATTGTTTTATTAGCCTCCTTTACGCTAGAGACTATCAGCTCAAACCGGAAACGCTGTTTTCGGAGGATGTGAATTTGCACATGTGCGAGCAAGTTGATTTTTGCTGTAATTGATAAGCCAGCTACATCAAAAGCCATGTAATGCAGATATAGTGAAGTATCTGTGTAGTGTGGTATTCAGCTTTGCAAATGTAATTGACAAGGTTGACAAAACTGACTATTGGATACCGAATTTTTTGGAATAAATTTTAAAATATTCATGATTAGTGTGAATAAAAGTTTCATACCACCTGCATTTCAAACAATAATAAATTAGCTTTAGTTGAATTACCGAATACGATAATTTTTTTGTTGGGGAAAATAGTTTACTTCCGCCTAAATGAAGATACCAGCCTCTCACGTCAAGGATCGAGGCTAATAAAACAAACTATTGTAGGCTTCGTCTTGTTAATTTGATACGATGTATTTTAATAAATGAAGGTTAATTATAGTCAAGCTATACAGTGTATATCTAATGGCTATATAAGTTCACATACAACTTTAAAAAAATACAAATTACTTTTACTTTTCATGTAACCAGTGTACCCAGGGTAACTGATGCACAGTTCTTGGTTCTAGGAATCTACTCTCAATCTACGATTTTTTTTTAAATTTTAGACATAAAAATTATACTGTTGTTCTTTGTCAGGACACTGAAAAAGTAAGCATGGAAACTTTGTAATGCCGTTAAGTAATCATTATGTAAAAGCTAGGCAAAAACTATTCTGAATACATGAAGTGGTTGTTCAGCTCGGTAATTCTTGCCTCAAGGCAACATTGATTATTGCTATTAGCGTAAACTACTTAAGTGATGTAATTACATTACTACATATTTTACTATGCTTCGTGAGACATGAAAAGCAATAACAGGCCACGAGAAGCTATAAAAATTAGGATGCGACAAAAAATTCCATATAAAGTGGCGACGTTTTTAGTATGAAGTTTCCCTTTTTCAGATTTTTTTCCTAGTGTGATTATAATGCAGAGACAACACGGCTTACCTTACATCAAGATTGCTTTCCTGCGTAACAATAAAGTTATCAAGTTAGGATTATATAGAGTATAGTCTGAATTGCCAGGGGCAAATCTTGAAATAAGTAATAAAAGTTTTTATGCCTACAATGAACGATGTCAATCGACGTTATATCTATTGAAAACTCTTACTTGTACGTATAAGCTACATTAGGTTTTTTATTGACTGAACACTATAATTTTCATTGCCTAATAGGCGCATATTGAGTTTTAAGCGCGTCTTTAGAAGATATTCTTTGTGTTTTAGTCTCATATTTCTTTCTTCTATTATTGAAAATAAAACGCTGTAATTACCTGGCTGTATAAGTCATAAAATGATCACGTGTATTCAAGTATATATAATGTATAAAGTGTTAGTATACAAATGGCTCCAATAGAAAAATGGACATTTCACCTTATTTTAAAATTTTAATTTTAAATTTTGATGAAAAATGATTTCAAAAAACATTCGTATCAGGTATGGAATTAGACACTTTTTTTTGCAATTATCTACTAAATATCTCAACAAGCACTGCTATAATAGGATGCAGCGACATTAGCACCTGATAATCTTTTGTAGTAGTCTATAAATTGAAAATATTATCTTCTTAAAATGATAGGAATTAACGTAGGAAATATTGTATACTACATAAGAATTAAATTAATATGCATGTACAGCAACATTTTAAGCTTTTGAGTGTGCTCTTTATTGCATCTATCCATGCAGTAGAGGGTGTCAAATTTACTAAAATATCCATAAACATGAATAACGTAAAACTTCCCTATAGAGAGAATTTGGAAGGTTTTATATTAGGAAGGTTAAGCTGTAAATTAAATTCTAGAGTTTAAATTAAATTATATGACAATTTACATGTAGAAAAGTATTTTTAACCACGATTTTTAGCACGCGTCTAAAATGCGTATTTTTCTATTAACTTCAAACGTCCATATTAAACCAATATCTCATAAAAAATAACTGTATTGGGATATTTTGTTAAAATATATACGAATACATGTATACAGTCGATTCCTCTTTATCTGGACACTGGTTAATCTGGGCAGCCATTTATTAGGGCCAAATTGTCAAGAACAAATCCGGACAGTATATATTTTTTAACTTCGCATATTCTGGGCAACCGCCTAATCGGGGCAAAACCCCTCCGCCGGATGTGTCCAGATTAAGCGGAATCGACTGTATATAATTATTTTTCAGAAATGCAAGAGAAATGGAAACTAGTGATCCTGCATAATAATTTTCAATTAACGACCTGTTAATTGATGACTCTTCATTAATGTTTCCCTACATTTAGCTTTCCATTAACGGAGCTTAAGGATTTAAACTCCAACATTGTTAATTTTCCATCGAGGAGGATATCAATTATAATACTCTGCCAATTACATACTACAATGTGTATAAAGCATGTTGCACACATTGATATACATTGGCACACAGTAATATAAATATCTTAAAATAAAAAAGTTACAGAATTTTTTTAAATTAGCACCGCAGTACTTAATGGATTTAAATCGGTCGGCTATCATGACTGTGGTTTTCGTGGTTTTCCACAGCTGTTTCCAGGCAAATTCCATTATACATAGTTCCTCTAAAAATCGACCGCGACTGTGCTCCTTAATAAATTACCAAAAAATAACAATATTCCATAAACTATAACCCCAATTGCCAGGTGGGCTAAGTCCCACAATGCATAAGCGCTTAGTTGAAATCCAAGAAAGTGAGATATATGTGCCCTACGATCGAGACATAGCTCGTCTCGCCCGCTTAGTTGACATTCGATTTGATTAAAATTAAATTTCCTCGCTTAATTTGTTCTTAATTTGAATATATCCGTATATTTAACTTGATGCGGGAAATGGATCGAAAACTGATACCAACAAAATGCACGTGTAATGATACAAATTACATTTGTTAATCCTAAAATAAACTCATAGGCCAAACATTATGTTTACGTCCGCATTAATTTGAGATGAATTTCAAGTGGTATACACTCCTGTCCCTGATAATCATTGAAATAATGGAATTCAATATGCTCCAAGTCCTTATTCATCCCATATACATTTCTCGTTCCTCAACTGCTGATGTCATTACGAGATAAACCGCTATGTGTGCTCGTTCCAAAATGTTATTAGATGACGTCACGGATTAGCACCATCAGCGGTAAATTCCACGGATTCTGCGTCGCATCTAAGCTTCATTTCAGATTGACCCCATTCGATTTTCGCCAATTAAACTTTAATTAAAAGCTCGTCAATATACGCTCGAAAGGAAGCAGTCACTTCTAGGGCATATTTATTGACTGGCACGACCCCTAGACCCATGTGTGTACAGGGTGGTGGTGATGGTGGTGGTTCACTCCATATACATGAATGGCGTCATTGTGTCGTTTTCTTCATCGAATTTTGTTGCAAAACGTTCGCTGGGGGTCGCCCCTCCCGTTCGCTGTCTGTCTCTACCCGTCGTCCCGCTTTTGTAATGCAAAAATCGATTCTTGATGCGCTGTCTATGCTTCCATCTACATATTTCCCCTCCTTTTCATCACTCGCTTCGAGCAAGGATTTTATGCCAAATCTGTTGGGACGAAGGATTTGGGGACTTTTGAAGTTATCTAATGGGTGAGCTTAGCCGCGCTAACACATCGAGTGACTGCACAAAATCACAATGAAGCGCACTTTTGACGCTAACTTTTATGTTCTCGGAGTTCACTCTCGGTCCGCATCGCGTAGGGAGAAAAAGAGCTTTTTTTTCATAAATTTGTGCCGACTGAAAATTCGAAATCTCGACCGAATCCGCATCTGCATGCCACGAAGGCGATTTGGGAAAATGCGACAAACAAGAAATTGCCATGAAAATCATTTATTGATCCGGTTTTCAAGGACATAAGTATAAGGCAAGAGTAACAGAAAAATGAGAAGGACATGACTGTAACACTCCACAGTGATGTATCGTCAGCCAGGCGGTAAATAGCAGTGAAGTTTAAAATAAAAATGCATGGACAATATCAAACGGTGTTTCTATCAATTGGTGAATCAACTTTTCCACATACCTAAGTTTCAGATGTGCACGGCTACACAGTTTTAAAAATTCGCAAATTGTACAGGAATTGTTGAGTAAAATTTGAAGGAAATGTCCAGTAAACTGGATATAGATGAAATTTCCTTTAAATTTATCCAAAATGAAGGAACTTTCCGTATAGGATGCCCTTTATTGAGAGGATCTCTATTCAGAAATCATTGAAATTCAAGGTCATATTGTATGATGAACAAAGAAAATTTCTGTTTCAGCATTACTTTGCATCTTTAATAGAATTTTTCAAAGGTTTCCTTCTAAATTATCCCAAAATGAAGGAGTTTTCTATATGTCACACTTCCCACACTTAACTTGGAAGTCAACGGCATTAAATAACCAAGCTAAGTGGGATATAGTTTTGTCACCCTTTCAATCAGGAGTCATGGGTTCGATTCCCAATTTGGCTGTGTTGACTGAGGTTTTCCGTGTTTTCCATGTTATTTCTAAACAAAAGTCTACTTAAAAAATAACATGAATGATTGGATTTGAGTGTGACATAGCGCTAATAGAAAAATATAGATTGTAATATATGAATTACACAATTATTGCGGGGGTATTCCATCATTTTTATGGAAGTATTCTCTTATTATTATGGTAACACATTTACAGAAATCTGTACATTTCACGAAACGAGTGCGTTAATTCTACTGCCAGCACTTTACTTTTCCATAACTTTTATGGCAATTTTTTTAACTGTGTACCCTTAAGAAGTGGTTCACCACAATCCATTCTGACTGTCTTCCAACACGTCTGAAGTCAATACATACAGTATGTATTCCTTTTTTTTTTCTATGTTAATAACTTTTAGAGCACCTGATGATGACTATGTGGGCCAAAAAGTCGCGTGCTTGTGGAAATCCATCTCTCTCTCTATTATGTACTAAATAACAGTTACTTGAAGATGATTCAACGTACTCTTCAGTAAGATGCATATATCTGGGTGTCTGGAATATCTTAAATATGGCAGCCGTTTAGAAAAATCTTAAATGTGAGGTTTCCAGGTCACGATCCCTGCGCACAGCCACGTCCCAACAGCAACACAGTTCGCAACATCAAACCAATGATTGGAGAACTGCGTTATACAAACAAATAATTTTTTGATATCATAAGACATGTATTTTCAAAGCACGTTAGATAGATAACGAACAAAGCATGAACTGCCTCAACCACATAAAATAATTTCCATGGAACATTTATCTTAACATGAATGTGACATGTAAAGGACGACATATCAAAGCAAAATATTAAAAATGTCATCAATTCTTCATTCCTCCTTCATCAACCCTCCACAAATAAACACAGTATTCAGAATCGGCACAATGCCATTTGTCATCTAAATAATAATAAATTTTATATGGTTGTTTTAAACCCCTGCCAGAGTTTGTCATAGGACAATATTTAACCCTCTTGCTACAACTCATAACGAGTCAAGAAAAAACTAACACAATGTCTGCATGTGCAGTTAATTTATAAATCTATTCTCAGCATAATCTTCACCATATTTCTGTATTCATCTGCAATATATGTTGGGAAATTAACGAGCTTCTTAACGAAAACCATAAAGTAATTTAAGAAAAAATGTGCTATCAAGTCATAACCATGTCAGTGCAACAACTGTTCGAGAGAATTGCGAAAAGAATTTCTCGGAATTTTTCTCAGACATTTGCAAATTACCCGTGATTTGTGCAAAAGCTGTTGTCCGTTAAAGATTAAATTTCTCGCTAATATTTGAGAAAACCTACGAGACGGTAAAATTTCTTGGAAGAGCCTCTGGTTCAGCTTTGTGCACAGATGAACCAACCATGCAAGAGATGCGGTTTAGTAACTCCAAGTAACTCCATATTAGTATATAAAATATTCCTGCGTCTAAAACTATTAACAACTTTACAGAATACATTATCAGATTTACATCAGAACTCAATTTCTCATTAGTGATGTGCCAGTGTGCATGTCTTGCAGCTTTCATATACAAAACTTCCTGCAGGTACATGTATTCTGATGGAACCTGGTTTGACAGATTCTGTATAAAACCATTTTTGGATAAAATCCAAAAATAAATGGCGGCCAAAGAAAATAAATTGTTGTAATGGACTCTTCATAACTGACAAAAATATTGTTCACTTTGACAGTCAAATTGTATGATGTCGAATTAATGCATTTATACGTATTATTAAAGTGACAAAAGCATGGTTTCCCTTGCAGTTTAATATTGAGTACAAAGTTTGCAAAAAATAATAAACATAAGTTTTTTGCTTGATTTTTCGAAATTCACTGTATGTGATGAGGATTCTGCAATAAATTCAATGTTGATAATTACCAAACGTTTTGGCTCGTTTTATTTATACGATAATTTGAATGAATCCCCATTATTGATAAACAAGTATTAATGAAAATGATTCTAAACCTTCATTTACAAGATTAACGTACTATACTTTTAAAATCATTTTCCATATCATCGTTTTTGCCCTTTAAAGTAGGATCATATCCATTCATCCAACTAACCTCCTTTCTACATCCAGACGTAAAATTCGCATACATGAATGTGGAACGGAAAGAAAGGGAATTAGAAAAAGGGAAGTAGAGAGGAAAGAATACGGTCACGCACAAGTGCAGTATTTGAGAAACTATCCTAAAATTTGCTTTGAAACGACTGTGGGAAATCGAAAAAACACAAAGTCTCTATTTCCAGCGCCATAGCGTTATCCATTTAAGTACTTTCTTCTAGATATACTAATTGTAAATAGAAAATAGCATTTTTAATCATAGCAAAGATTAGTTTATACAAAACTTTTATTACTTATTTCACCTAGAATAAAAAAGGTTTTCCCCAGAACTGGAAAATATGAAATTTGGAAAGGCCTGGAATTGCTACTGAAATTGGAAAGACCTGGAATTGTAACTGAAATTGGAATGACCTGAAACAGTCCAGGGCAAACTGAATTATTTTAACAAATTCAGTGAAATTGAACTTGTACAAATATTGCATTTGCTTTTACAAATATCAATGCATGCCACACTCAGTCAGCTCTACATCTATGGAAGTGGGGAGGGAATTCCTGTATTAACTTATTCAGGGAATTCTCTTTTTTTTTGTAAATCTAAAAATTTATTTGCAGTTTACTGTATTTAAAAACTGTAATCTAAATGGGTTGTTTCCATAGGAAACATGTTCTATCTCCTGTCTACAATAAGCCAGTGTTTTTCAATCTTTTTATCAACTAATGGACCAACATGATGCTAGTTTTTTGTGGTGCATCATAATAAGGTGCTAAAACTGTCACGCTTTTATGCTTTTCTCATTGTCTAAATGAAATAAAACAAAATCAGGTTTTAACCCAAACACCTATCATAGACGTCCTTATTTTTTTTTAAACGTAAGGTATATAGAAAATTTGTTGGAACATAAAAAGGCCCATCCTATAAATTTCAAAGCATCCATTTCGCAGCCAATTCCACGACATTTTGCCAGATTTTTCTGATTAACGGAAATGTCCTGACCTCCAAGGGAAATTCCATCATAAAATTGGTATTTAACACAAATTTAGGCATAATACCTGACTTTCCCGCGATTTCAAAGATTAAAGTACATTTGGGACTGGACACACATTTCGGATAGTGTCCTTTTCTCCTTTCACTGCTATTTAAAACTTAATTAAACAGAAAAACAGTTCATTATTTCAAAATAACTTCACTAATGGACGTCGGCTTCCCCTCCCTCCTCCTGTCCTCATGGTGTCCACATGCCAGCAGACCCCCTTCTTCCCCTACCCCCCACTTGAGGACTAGGCATCTAGAAAAACTTGGTCACGACTCACGTCATGCTCAAGTCATTGCAAATGACTTAAAAACGAGCAAGTTTACTATATGTGTGTAAGCTCTCATAAAGCTAAATGCACGACTCTAGAATCATATCGATTTTGGTGCTAATTAAAGTTGGCTGGTAATTTCACTCTTTCGCATTGTGGGCCAGCTTCCTTTAATAGGATGCAAATTTAAAAGCATTGTTATCGTAATTTTCAATGGCTTACACGGCACAATGCCCTATCACTGGCTGATGATTAGAGATAACAAATTTCTTCAATAAATTCCAGTGCCTCGTGCCCTGGTCACTAGCGCCCACTAAGTCATCGTTTATCTGTCATCGCCCTAAATCCAAACTGGATTTCAGAGCCAGATCTTTGTTGAGTCATCTCCGCATCAGAATTGTCAAATCAAGAGTTGTGTGGTGGCACACGATGCCGTCCGCTCGGCTGATTCAATTGCCTCGATACTCGTCCAGACCCGGCCCCGGGCTTAATGGGGTAGCCAAGGGTTCTCCCCCACAATCCAATTTACATGAAACACCAGAAAGGGTTAACATTGTCACGCGCAGGGATTGTGAAGCGCAGCTTTCGGTCATTTGCTCGTCTTTTCTCCCCGAACACCGATCGTCATCAATCTTCATCACAAGTTGGATACCCCGAGGGACGACCACCATCCGACTCATCCGACGAACGATAGGAGAATGGTATAAGCTTTGCTATCGGCTACCAGAAAAATCAGTTAATAAGCTAATTGCCCGCTGGAGCGTCTATCTTGTAGCCACAATCAGGAGTGCCTTTTGAAAATGTATAACAGCTCTTCGTTTAATTTTCGATTTTTTTATATATAATTTTTTTTTTGTAGTAGAGCAAACATCAATTTTGAGTCAAGGCAAAAAAATTAGTTGAGTCGTCCACTTTAGTTTGATTTTTTCTTTCTATAGTATGGATGTGGATAATCAATAGTTACCAGGACGACCCCGATCTTGTGAACAATACAGCGCCACTCTGCGACATACTCCTGAAAGTCAGGTTTACTGAACGAAAAACTACAACAACAACAACAACAAAGATTTTTTCAATATTGTACTTGATTTTCTCATTCAAGTTAGTTGTCATTGATAAATTGTTCTCGGTATATTTCGTTTATAATATTTATAGTATGCTTCAAAAATTAAAAACAATACAATTTCTTTAATCTGCTATTTTTAATTTTGAAGAAGCCAGGTTTAATTTTGTAAAAAATATCATATTAGAATTTAAAAATATGATTTATTGTAACTACTTAATTCTGCCGATTTTATGTCATTTATCATAGTATTTCCTTAAAATTATGTAGTTAAATATTCTTTGTTTCAATAGATAGTTTTCGTATGCCAACGTCTTTATACATACCTGACCTTTAATGGCGGGAAGAGAAGAACTACGCATGCGCACCCATAGCGTTGAGTTAGTTCAATGCGTGGCTCCTTCCTTCCCGCCATCAAAGTTAAGGTAAGTATAAAGACCGTTGGCATGCGAAAACTCTCTTTTGTGTATGCGGTATCCTAATACGATTTAGTAGCTAGCTCTCCACCAAATTTCAGAAGTCAGTATCGTGCTTTATGTCACGAGAGACACTGATAATAGAGAGTTTGAGCCAGCCAACGCTTTAACGTTAACCTTAACGTTAACGGCGGGAAGGGTTAGTTCTACCCA